>AVCM01000001.1:0-18981 GCA_000447165.1 Hammondia hammondi
CCCCCCTCTCTCATGCTGTTCAGCTTTTCTCTTCTCGACTCGCTTTCAGCACTGCCGCAGCGGAAGATTCCGGTGCAAGCCAGACTCTGGAAGGCAGGTACGCTTCTGCTCTGTTTCGCGTGGCCAAGAAAAAGAATCAGCTGGAGAAGGTCTACGGAGATCTGGAGAGCGTGCGAAATGCCCTCAAGGACAGCAGCGAATTCCGCCTCTTTGTAGACAGCCCTGCGGTATCTGTGCAGCAGAAGCTGGACGTGCTGCGACAGCTCGTCAACCGCTATAAATTCGACCCCCTCACGGGCAACCTCCTTACGACTCTCGTTGAGAACAAAAGACTTCCAATGCTTGCTCGGGTCGCCGACGCGTTTGACGCCATGTACAGAAAAGAGAAGGGGGAAGTCAAGTGCCTTGTCACCAGCGCCAAGGTAAGGAGGGATCCCGGAGAGACCTTGTAGAGGAGCGTGGTGGCTGGAGTGGGAGTGAAGAGCCTCAAGAAAGAGTAGGCAGCATGTGCAGAGAAGGCGAGACGACTGTGACGTCCGCGTCTCCTATTGCCGCCATGTGTCGTGGTTTTGCTTCGAGTAACGTTTTTGTGGCACAGCGTAGTACGCGAATAATGAACGTAGACACAGGCATGCAACGAGGAAGGAACTCTGGGCATCTAATTCGTGATGATGCTACGTTATATGAAATATTCCGCACCTGCAGACGTAAATCTATGCACTGGAGAAAAACGTCCCTCAACGTTCGTCTCCAGTCGAAGTGCAGCGAAACACTCGTGTATACAAAAAAAAGTAAACTCCCTTCTTTCGTTCCCAGTGAATCGACTTCTCTACGCAAGGTTATAGAAAGTATGCTTGTGCACGGCCTGTATCAGAGTCTGCCGATGTTTAGTTGCCTTCTTATGTGTAGTAATATCAAACTCCATGCTGATCTGTTCAGTCAGATGGTGTATCCAGTGGGGTGTGGTCTAGATGTCGCTTTCGAAAATCCTTAATGGGCGTTTCTGCTGCTTGGCCGTATGTTACCTTTTGAACCAGCCTTTATCGGCACAGCAACAGAAAGAGATCGTCGCGGCGTTGCAGAAGCGAGCAGGAACCCAGGCGCGCCTTATCATCGACTATGCCGTGAGCCCGCAGGTTATGGTAAGGACATATTGATTTGGCCTTGGTAACTTCCAAAACCACTGACGTTCTGGTAGAAGTGTCACCTCCATTCTGCATGGCTTTTGGTCCCGCATGCACAGAAGTCGTCACAGTATGATGAGTCCCGTAAGAGTGAGGCAGTGTCAGGGTGAAGCTGCGCGTCCCGATTTGAGATCAGGAGATGACAAGGCGGGGAGAGAAGGGGTGGCGGTGATGTCCGAATACTGTGCATGAATCAATCGATCTACAGTCGCCACTTCGACGTTATGAGAGGAATACGCGACTTAGTTAATCTCAGTGGAAAGTCTGTTAAGTGCATTGAGGGCGTTTTACTGGTCACTCTGAGTATTCAGCTTTGTGGATGGGAAGACGGGATGAAACGTGGGCAGCAGTACTGTGTGTCTTGTGTGTGATCTCTTCCTTGCACGCTAGACACTGTCGATTCATTTTCTGTGTTTTCTTATGTTCAACCATTTTCTGCAGGGAGGCTTGGTTGTGCGCTTGGGCGAGCAGGTCCTCGACTTCAGTGTTGCTACGCGCCTCGATCGCTTGCAGTCGCAGCTGCTGGCTCCTCTTTAGGTTCTTCAGAACGGTTGCTCTTTTAAACAGCGTCCGTGGTAGTGCACTTTCGTGAACAGTGGTGGTCTGCCCTTCACCAAATGAAACGGATTCAGCGCATAGAGAGAAACAACTGGCTTGCCGTGTCTCCTGTGGAACGACGCCGAGTCAAGTTGCCTTTGTGTGTGTGATTCCGTTCATCGGTTCATTTTTGAAGCGGCGGCGTTATGCGTGCTAACCGTAATCCTGGAACAGAAACGGATTTAGGAACTCAGAATGGATTCCTTGTCCGGTGAAATAAAATCATTGAACCGCTGTTTAGATACCAACTGTAAATTGTGTATTGTGTGGCTACGTCTCGTTGGCGCCACTCTTTGAGCAAGCGAAGAACCATGAAATGTTTCTGAAACTATGGAGACTATCAACCCCATTTGCTGGTGCGATTTCAAGGTTATCCACGCTAAACGTCTCCTGGAAATAGGATGAGACCACACACATCCACCGCTGACAAGCAGCTCATCTCGTCGAGCCTCATTTGGCAACAGCCTCCCAGGCAGACGGTGTTTTCATGAGTCGCGATGAAATGCTTGTATGTTGTGATTATAGTGGATCGTCTGATTTTATATCGACGAACTGCGTGCGATATAGTCACTGCCCTCATCACCAACTAATGTATCTTTTGGGAAACATTTGGCATCACCAACACACGGCTACTAATTGGGTAGCCACAATTTTCAAATGCGTTTCCGGAATCCGCGGCGACAGCGCAACAGGTTTCCACGCCAGCTTTCTACATGGAACACTACGGTCCGTAGCCATGCCTCATTCGCACCTGCGAGCCGCATGCACTACGCCGGCGTAACAAGCAAACAGGTGACAAAGAGTCTAATGGATAGGAAACGGTGTCTCTCGGTATCGAGATTTTCGTGGGAACAGATTTATATCGAAGCCTGCTTTTTGGGGTGTCGCTTCTCCTCGCAAGGGGGCGTAGCGACGTCGCCTGCTGCGTATTTGCGGAGTTTTTGTTTTCCTACTCTACACGGGGCATGTGCACGCAAACTTGCACACATTTCGCGGGCAGCGGGTGACGCCCAGTTCATTGACAAACTCCGCGTAGGAAACACGTCCATCCATGGATGTGTCGTAGCGCGCAAGTAGAACCTTGGCTTCATTCTCGGAAGCGTAGATGTTATTGTCACGGAGCGCGCTCTTGAATTCGTCAACTGTGATATATCCATCATTGTCTCTGAGAATTAAAACACACAAATCACTGACTAGTCGAAGAGGATAGAGAACCTGCTTTTCTGGCTTTGAGCCCCCGTGAAGTTGATATCAGGATTTGGCATTCTTCACGTCAGTCGGCGCATGAGTCATTACACAAGGCTTTCAACGTCGTTGCCTCGTC
The DNA here is from genome assembly GCA_000447165.1 of Hammondia hammondi. Taxonomy (NCBI): domain Eukaryota; phylum Apicomplexa; class Conoidasida; order Eucoccidiorida; family Sarcocystidae; genus Hammondia; species Hammondia hammondi. Next base: position 3,106 of record AVCM01000001.1, read on the forward strand.
TGTCAGTAAACCGGAGCCCGCCAACCCGTGATGGTGCTGTATTTGCAGGGACACTGCGGACTTCCTTGTTTTGGAGAAATGCAATTGGTCAAGAAGCATGTGTAACCGAAAGGGAGTCCTGACGCTGCGCGCATCGTGTTTGCCACGGCCATGAGAACTGGAGCTACAACAGAAGTGACCCCACAGTGAGATATCTCGTCTGTCGGCAGTGGAATGTGAGGTTGCACATGAGTTGGCTGGTTCACGCTTACTTGTCAAGCAGCTTGAAAGTTTGCCACAAATTCTGAGACGCGAATTGATGCCTCATCGATTCAGACTGCACTTCAGACTGCACAGTCATAGCAGAGAGAAAGGGAGACACCACACTGCCTGACATGGAGATAGTAATCGCCTGAGAGCTCTTTCACATGTCTCTTCAACATCGCTGAACGCGCGCATCTACATCGAGTTCGTGAATTACTGTTGCTAGCACCCCTGGTGAAGTGACAGGCACACAGTGATGCTCTTTCTGAAATTCGAACCAGAGGGACAGTGGTCTCGTCCTCACCACAACGAGGAGGTGAAAGACCTCGGCCACCAGATTTCGTGTTTCGGTTGACATGTGTTTCTGGGGACTCGTGCACTGGTATTGCCTGTAATCCGGAAGTCGGTTCTGCATGATGTCCGCATAGCGTTGATCCTTCGGCATGAAAGCGTTGCAGATGTCGACGTATCGGATTTTGCCGTCTCCAGCTTTAGAATATTGCTTGATAAACAAGTGAGCTTCATGGGGTGTGACATGGACATGAAGAGCACTCATAGCATCCTCCACTTCCCTCGCTGTCGAGTATCCTTTGCCAGCGGTGTCGAACAACCTCCAGAAGTCGAGCAAATTGAAATCTGGTCTCATTGAAAGGCTCTTCCTGTGTTTGTCAAGCTTCCGCTCCATCTCGATCTGATGTTCGAATGCGTGCGTCACCTCTCGAGCTGGACTGCACCGCGGGCTTCTTATGCCAGGACAGTTCCGGCGTGATAAGGATCGTGCATACGACCCAAGCGACCTGTATGATCGGTCGGTGCACAACGGCGGACTCAGACTTCGCGCCAGCACTCGGGAAACCTCAGGAAGAAAGTCGTTTTTTCCCGACGCTGGGCACGAAGTTTGGCCGACGGAGCAATGACTGACGGGGCAAACGCAGATGTGGTAGCCACACGTTCTACAGCAGGTTTCGTAGCTGGCGCTCGTTGACGGGCGACGACGCGCACTTGTGCCCTGTATGACCGCGAGCGGACGAAAAGAGAGAACACGCTGGAAAAAAGGTGAAAGCCATTCCCTGGAAACGCTTCCGCGTAATACTGCTGCAAATACCAGTAGTTCATTGCTTGAACAAAATTCAGTGCCACCTGCGTTGACGCAAACCCTATTGCATGTGGGTCCGAAATTTCAGATGTCACGGAATATATTGGCTTTTGAGCTACGCAAAACTATGGATTTCCCTTTCGTGGAATGAGGTCGGTGGGTGTGTCAGAGGACACGCCTGGTTAGCACCTTCAGAATTTTTCGCTTACGCGCAAGTAGCACCGCCAGGCATTCGCTGAAGACGGTCGCGCTAGAGCCAGTGAGCAGGTGCGAGGACAGAGGGGATCTCTGCAGACGCAGAGAGATGCGTAATGATGGTGATGTGGTTCCTGGAAGCATACAGTGGACGGGAGAAAGCTTGTTTGTGGCGTTACAGGACACTCTGGCATGGTGGAGCTGTAGCTATTCGTTAGTAGCCCTTCAACGAGTTCTAGATATGACAGTTTTCCGTCTCGGTCCCTGCACGAAGAAGCAGATTATGAAAAGAGCACTCAACAAATTTATGTCTTTAAGGAATGGATGAACGCAGCCGCTGCAGAAAACCCACGGTTAGAACCATGAATGAGACTCGGAGAAACGAATGACTCCATTGAATATTCGCCCTATAAAACATGATAACAGTTTGCACGTACTAAAATCGAACCTCCAGTGGTGCTTTACCTTGACATCACCTTCCGAAACACTCACCGATCCATGCGGCGGAAAATGAGCTCGAGGTCACAGGCATTCAGGTGATGATTGTGCGCCTCTGAAACCTCGGCAAGAGATGCAGGTGTGACCTGTCCCGTAGAGGGTTCTTCCAGGTACCGAAATGCTAGCAGCAGCTTGAAATCGGGACGACTGAAAAGCACTTTGCGCCGAACTTCAAGCTCACGGTTGACTTCTATCTCTTTCATCAGGAGGTTCGCCAGTAAGAAGCAACAGTCATGGGGAAGATGTTCGTGCAGTCCGCAGTCAACCCGTGATATAAGGGAAGATCGAATTGTGGCGTCCACTGGCATCAATGCGTTGAGGAACCTGCACATGCAGCGCATCATCCTTGCAACACGGAATGGTTTGCTATGGTGAAGGGTCGATTTCATCCTAGACAACCCAGTAGCTTCCCAGTAAGAAGAAAAAGTAGTGAGACTCATTCAGTCCACCGTAACCGCACTAGGCAGAGTTACTGAATCTTAATTATCAAATGGGACCATTGTTTCTGAATGAAATATGCAGTGTGGGTTCGACTTCAGACTGAAGATGTCTGCACATCAGACAGTGATATAGCTATAGCAAATGTAATTGAATGTCCCTCCAGTCGACGATCGCAACTATCTCCGAGACCTTGGTACCGACACCAGAGTCAGAAAAAGAAAGTGAACACTCAGTTCGTTCCCTGGCTATATGGGGGGAAACACCGTGAAATTGCAACCAAACGATGTAATACGTTCGACATACTCGGAGTAGCATATGCGGCCGTCGCCGTTCAAGTCCAACTGTCGCACGAGATGGAACACCTCAGATTCTGTTACGAGAGCGTTGTGTTGGCGAAGAAAGTTCAGCAGGTCTTGCCCTGAACACGCATCCCGGAAATCAGTCACCAGCACTGGCACTCATGACGGGAGCGAACAGGGGGTTAAAACTTCCGGTTGGGTCTTTTCTCTTAGCCAAAAGGCCTCCAAGTTCCGCTATCGCGCTGGACATGACACACCCAGTAATATGCTCTTGCCTTCGAGTCGCAACGATCTTTATTTTTTTGTGCAGGAATATGAATGTCTGGCAGTCACCTGTCAGGTACCCATTGCCGAAGCTGTCCACTGCCCGGAAAGCGGCATGGGGACTGAAGCATTCGTATTCGCATAGTCGTTGTCTCAGTCGATCCAGCTGGAGGAGCACAAGTTTTGCATATGAATGACAGAATGAGCGGATCTAGCCGACGACAACGTTGCTCTGTGAGTCTTCACTAATACGGATACCAGTCGGCTGCGTCTCCCGATGTAGGAAGGAAAAAAACTCCAGAATCGCTCCGACAAAGCCATCTGCCCACGAGCTCTAGAAGGAATGTCGATGAAGCGTTTCTTGTTTAGTGCATTTGGTGTATGCTGTATCATTCCTCTGCTTCGTCGCATTGTACGTGGTGTGTAGAACACCCAGTGCACCAGCGCAAAAACGAATTAAGTTGTGTCTTTCAAAATAAATGATGATGATTTGCAGCAAGGTGAAACGCCCACACCAACTCCAAACGGACTAACGTAGTGCAGAAGCATATTAGACTAAACCGGAGAGCGTATCGAGCGGAGGCTCGTGGCACTCGGAGAGGAGCAGTCAGCTGTTCGCTTTATCAGAGTTTGTCGCCAAATTCGACTGAACGGCTTAGCGCACCCTCCACAGAAGTTGCTGGGCTGCAAACAAATGTGTCCTAGTGAATGCCGAATATAGCTGGGCATCATACGGTAGGGGACAGTGAACCTGAGTGAGTGCTTGTGTCCAAACACGGTTCCGCAACGTGACCCTGGGCAGAAACACTAATTTGGAGCGCAAATGATACCTGATGCTCGAGCTCTGCAACAGAGCAAAAGAAGCGCACAAGAAGCGTCTTAGTGACGCTACATAATGCCGACATCTTGTTTTGAGCTGTGCTAGGCGTCACTGAGGCTGCTTCCGCCTGTAATGCGCCCAGGGCCTCTCCTCCCGCGTCTGGGATCCGCGGAAACCTGATAGAAAGGCCTCTAAAAAGCGTTGAAGCTGCAAGGAGATTAGGGGCCGTGTTTTGGATGTTGAGGCATGAGTCAGCATCGGGGACTTGATGCTCAGCTGCACGTGACCTCCAACGCCGGTGATGAACCAACAGTGGCGTTCGGGCGGCAATCGCTCTCCGCAGAATTTGGATAGGTTTCCAGCTGACAAACGACCTGCCACCCGGATGCCGATCCACAGCTCTCCAGGTTCGTGTACATTCGCCGCGATGGTACGAGCATATTCATTGCGATACGATTTCTGTCCGCTGTACAGATAGACGCCACAGCCCTGAAACCAGCATGCTGGCTGGGCCCTGCAGGCGTGGGGCGCTTCTGGTGATGCGTCCGACAGTTCATGTGCTGTTCCTACTCTTCGCAGGAATCTCGCGTGGTTGAAATGTGTTATCTCATAATGAGTGAAGTCGCTTGTCTTGCAAGAGTTGTACTGTAGTTGCCGATCGAGGAAACACGTGAGAATCGTCTGAATCCGGCTTCGTCCCACAAACGAAGGAGGCTACCTCATTTGACTGTCCCATGGGGGATGCAAGGCCATACGCACTGAATCGCATTTGCCTCTTCCCATCACTCACCCTGCTCATTGAGGATGCGTCGCCTACTCACCGCAATCACCGTCACGCTTGTGATCTTCACCACTTCTTTTATGACTCGAAAAAAATCAGGCAGTATCTTCTCACACAGCACTACCGCGACCTCGTAAACACTATCTCAGTTTCGCAAGCGCAGATACGTGCAGGAGCATGAGACACCATCAGTGTAAGCGTATCGAGGGCTGTCTGTTGCCCATCCTACTTTAGAATCTCTGGGAAAACGTCTTGAGACATCTGGCCGGACAACCACAGACGAATTGTATTAGGTACGACCCACTCACGCTTGATTGTTTTTTTATTTATACACGTCAGAAAAGGAGAAAACGACCAATCCTGGTCCTGCTGCATAAACAACTTTTCAACATCCCTCACTGGAACACTGAGCTTGCCCCTGTGTAACCAGGATTTGACCGACAGCCATCCTACGCAATTACTCACTATTACGGAACAAAGGGTTGACGTCATCCGCATCCTCCTTAAACGCAGTTCAAAAATTACTTCAGATACGGTGTTTTGCATCAAAGGTTACATGCCAATAAAGTCCCCAAGTCAAGCGACGTAGGGTTCCGACGTTGTGCCAGTACGCGGTTCCAAAGGCGACACAACGCCGCTAATTGGGTGCCTTCTTGTTAGCGTGTTGGCCTCACAACGATGCTGCCCAGACAAAATAAGAACTGCGACTGTCAAGCACTGTCCTATAGGAATTCCATGTGCTCCTGATCATTAATATTTCGGTACGGTCATCGGATTGCATTTGAAGTGGTTCTCATCAGCGGGATTGTGCGGAAGCCTGCGCGACTGCCAGCTTAGAAACAATTTATCTGATTTTACAGAGGATAAACATAGATTCCGAACAGACGCCGTAGTTTCTTCCTGGGTGAGAAATATGGCGCATATCGGCATCGCCAGCCCGCAATCGCTTTCCTCTCTTTCCGCAAGCAATGACACTACCAAAACCATTCGATGTTTCAGCTTTTTCTGCCGAACGGACGATGTCCACTCATGTACGGTTCCAAAGAGGGAGATCATGAACCAAGAGAAACCATCTGTGCACTTGGTGGCTCCAGATTAAAGGGATGCACGATCAACACTTGCTGTCTTGCGCTTCCTAAAGGAGGGCGCCCAATTGAATCAATGTACGTGGTGAGAAGACAGTCCACGTATCCCAAGGAAAGGCACACACAAAGTTGTGTTCAGTTACATGCACAAGGCAGTGACGGACACGAAATCTCTGCGGTTGCTCTGTTGAAGGACATGACTCCTGTTCCCTTTTTATCGTACCGCGCCAACAAGTTTGAAACCTCGTTTTGAGTGGCGAAGACACCCATGGATTTCAAATAGTCGGTGAGTGCCTTTGAACAGATCACGCCGTGGTTGTCCCTGAGAAGAATATTTAAACAACAATCCTAGTCCCAACGCGTTGAACCCAGTATTGTGGGTGCCATAAAACCCAGCTTTTTCTGAAGCGCGGGTACAAAGTCAACTTTGTGTCGTGTTTGTGCTGACGCATCGAAGCAACCTTTATTTGTGGTCACCATAGGGAAAAGCTACTTTGTATACAAAACGAGAGAATAACCAGGTTGCCGGTTAGCTGACAGTCGAACTGTAGGCAAATTCCAATTTGTATTGTGCCCAGAAACATGCACTTAAAACCCAGGTGCACTAACCAAATGGCTATGACCTGTGACTCTCCTATCTCATTTGGCACCGGCGTCGTACACGTTCCTCAATGTGTTTACATATATTTATGCTCACAGTTGATGGCTAACTCACAAGCCGGCAACCGCTTCCGACTAACGCGTCAACAACGAAATCTCGCGAGACCGTTTCTACGTTAGCCGAGAAGTAGGTTCAGTGGTACGTACTGTGAAAAGCGTGATGCGAAGTCCCATCAGACAGTGGCGCTGCACGTGGGAATACGACGGCTGCACGCACTATCAAGGAGAATCGGAGGCCGGTTGCTAGGCCGCTTGGGTGGGAGAATATTCTTGGCTTACGGGTCCAACTTCCGGAGTGGCGCAAACATAGTCGAAGAGGCGAAAACGTGTCGGATCGACTCTGCCAAAACTTCCGCCTGAGCCCACCGATCAGCAGGTCATAAATGAACAGTAGTCAGCGAACAGTGATCGAAATTGACGTTTTCGAGAGACCGACAGGAAAACATGACGCATATCAGTCAGGCTTAATGCACCAGCGAGCGTGTGCTTGGGTGTCGTTTCAGATAGTCTGCCATCGATTCAGAGAGAGCTGGAAACATCTGGAAGTCTCTCCTTACTTGCATGAGCATCTTCAGTAGTTCCAAAAGGTGGAAGAGAGTGGCACGGGAGAAAGCGGATGAGCCTGACCTAGTTACTCTATTCCGAAGCTGATGGGATGCATGAGCTTCTTGAGGCATTACGGCGTCGCACATCCCCGCGTACGTAATTCTGAACACTCCACAGACAGCAGAATGCCACGATGCATTCTGTATAGCTGGTGCCTGACCCCAGTGTGATACCCATGAAGCGGCATTCAGAAATTCGTACACGTATCCTCTTCTGAAGGATCTCAAGGGCACCATCGATATACAGGGTTTAGGGGCGCAACGGAAATACTTCAAGCACAATAGCTGCTTGAGCGGGAACCGCAGTACCCTGGCGTTGACTGTCAAGCAGCAGCTTCTGCACTCTTTCAGGGTGACAACTAAGCCAACATCATTTGACAGCGTTGCTTTTAGTCGACCTTCAGGTAACTACCTTTTGGCCGCCCCTGTAGCCGCAGAGCCATAGCGTCTCAGAAACAGATTAACGACACGGATGCTGATAGGGATCCCTAGGCTAGCAAGAGTTCTTCTGAGCTCCAAGTTTGTCGCGAATCCTCTGCTATTCGGGTCAAAGAGCTTCCATAGTTGCACTAACGAGAAGTCCTGGCTGAGGACACCATCATAAGTGAAAGATGACAACATTAAAGGCTCATGAGAAAGTACCGTTTCAGTCAGATGATAGGGAAGCGAGACGCCATCTCTAGATCGTGCTGCACTGATACCGGCTGTGACAAGTAATGATGGGGGACAAGCAAATATCAAAGACTTGTGCTGTGCCAACACCGACTGTAACACCCGTCGCGGTACTTTGAACCTCTGTGCCCGATAGCGGTCGTACCGCATGGCAAGCTCTTTCCGGCATTTCTCCACTTCCCTCGCAGCACAAATATCCACCTCGAAAGCAACCGCCATGGCTTTTGAACAGGGTCCCTCGTCACCGCACGCGCGAAGAAAGGGAATTTCCGGCCAAATGAACACAGCTCTTTTCGTAGGGTAGATTAGGCTCGCGGCACGACAGAACTCGCAGCAAGTTGCAGGAGTGAGTGACTTTTTGGCAGGAACATCTGGGGCTTCGTTGCTTCGACTGTGAGCTGTTAACGTCTGTAGAGAGAGAACAACAGGCGCGAAGCATCGGCAGCGATCGGAACATAAGTCATCATCAGCTGTACGCAATGGCGTTCTGTCTCTGCGCTCTAAACCAGCATGTACTTAATCACCACCCACGATACCGACACCGTTTTGCCACTGTATCAACGGACTCTCCAATCTCTCAGACATGCGCCGGCCTCAATCCAGCTATTATCAACGGCGGTCATTTTACTAGCCCACAGGTCGTTGTTCAGTCGTTGATCGTTTCAGGCAAGATCTGATTTTGCGGCCTTTGGGCAGCTTCCTTACGAATGTGTCGAGAGCATGAGGGGCCTCCAGCCGTCGTTCAGAGGTAAGAACTGGCCTACGGGTTCCCTGCCGATCCCCCAGACGAACGTGCTTAACGCACATATTGTCGGAGGGGAGGTCCACAACGTTTCGCCCCAGTATGGTCTCTAGTTTGATCTTCGTGAAAAGCGGTCGCGGCAGCGTCACGTCGGTGAATTGGGGAAGCCGCAGCTTGCGCACCTCACAAGGGGGGAAGAAGATGCCAGCAAAGTCGGTGAAGGAAAGAAAACCATCACGGTCCCTGAGGCGCGAAGAGAAGAGGCATCACTTCAACATTCTGCGTAGAAATATCCTGGATAATGCATATACCGGAGAGAATGTCTGGTAAGTAAGCAGTCGTCAGGCGACATGCTTGACCACGAGAGGAACCCATCTGGTACGGACCAGCTTTGAAACTGAGAAATAGCTTGCTCTCTCACTCTGACTGAATACCGATTGCAAGGGGTGTTGGAAGAGGCGAGGCTCGAAAGAAGCACGCCGCGCAAAGTCGTAGCGAGAAGTGGAATGCAGGATTTGGCGTCCGATTGTTGGCTGGCCAGTGCCCTCGGAACTGGGGTTACGCCCGGAAGAACTGCGTGAGCGAGCCCACCTGTCAAGTCGCCAGAAGAGCACTATTGCCTCTTCTTCCGTCAGCGGCATGGAGTGGTCTTGGAATACCTCTAGTACGTGACCTGCAGAGGGAAAGGCACACAGGTATCATTATGGAGCTTGCGAATGTTCCTCTACAACAGCGTATGGGAAAATCGTGTGTTCATCATATCACCGCTAATTTTGTTCTCCTACAAAAATGTATTTAGGATAATAGAGCAGCGTGCTTGGCGAGACTGAGTCTTTCGTGCAAGGATGTCGGAGCCCCAACACCTTCAGGAGAAACAGAAGACTAGGGGTTGCACGTCATATCAACAGTGCGGGCAGCGTTACACCTGCAGCAGTATTTGTACACGTATATTGCAAGTAGAGAAAATACACCGAAATGGAAGTGTCTCGCAGAACCGAAGCTGGTTAGGTGCCTACGGAGCTCCGCCGAACTGTTACTAACGCCGGTGTATTCGAAAGAAAATAAATGCTACCGCATTCATGCCACAATAGAACACGAACGGGCGTGCAGCACTGCGTGTAACTTCCGTAGGTAGACGTGCATCACCGAATGAAACGCTCTTACCGATAGGGATGAAACCTGTTAAGTCACAGTCGAACAGGCTGAAAGCCTCATGTATGCTGAAGTCTTTCTGTGCGAACAGGAGACTTATTCGGCGGCGGTGATCTGCGTGAAGCTTGATCTCGTTGGCTAAGAACAGAGCGAGGCACTCCGCTGCATCTTTTTCAAGACCCGCGCTCTTATGATGTACTCGACTTGTTTCCACGGACAGGGAAAGCTTATCCAACGGCCTGACGGCAGCGACAAAGCTGCAGTTGAAGAACAGATAGCACGAGGAAAATAAACTAACGCTTGTTCCAAGGAGCATATAATTTATAGCAGAGCAGTGGACATCGAAACAACTAACGATAGAGATCCTGTTCTTGCGGTCTTTCAGCATCTACTATATGACTGGTTGATTTCCAGACGACTTCATGTTCAGGTTTTGGCCTCATCTATGCAAGTTCGCGTGTCCATCAACTGGATAACCGTAGAATAGACTCACTCATGAACACCAACGCGGCCATCAGCATTCACATCGAGGCGCTCGACGAGGTTGCGGAAATCGTTCTCTGAGAAGTGCTGTCCGTTCGCCTTAAGAAATACACTGAAGTCTTCTTCTATGGTAAAAACAGAAACACACCGGCAATGCCAAACGGAGGGGTTGCTGTGTGCAACTGTGTGACGTTTCTCTTGAGGTTCCCAAGGTGTAAGACTGAAATACCACACGAAGCAAGCGTCCGCACGAGAATCCCTACAACTTTCACTGACGACGTTCACTGTCACCATGTTATGGAACGCAGCGTACTTTGCGCTCTGCAGTCGAAGGGATGATTCGTGTGTCAACATTCTTTCCACAGTGCAAATGTACTCACGAGAAATGAATCCTTTTCGTTCGCGATCGAGAGCTCTAAACGCCGAATAAGGCTCGAATCGTGGCGTCTCGGCCATTGCTCGACGCAGGATCTCTTGCTGCGTCGACAGACACACGAAATACACCAACCATACGAGTTCGGTTTGTACTGATATGACAGTAAACAACCATCAAACGTCCTGTTCACGTCTGCTGATAACGACAGGCGTAACAAACGTGAAAAAAAGCGGGGGACTACGGCCTCGCACGTAAGTTGCTACTTTCGAGCCTAGACCACTATAGCCTGTTGAAGGGTTCGGGAAATAATATATGTAGACGCTCGCTGGGCGTCCATGACCTGTTGACGGTCCGCAATGCGTTAGGCGAAGCGGAGGCGATGTGGTGTCTGAATGCTGTTCGTGCCACTGACTTGCCTAAGATCGGAGTAACCAACAACAAGCTAACATGAGGCAGCTAAAGCTGCATACTAATACATGATAAAAGAAGCTCTTCTGACTTCCTTGTGTCACTTTGTACACCTAGAGCTAACTATGTCGTTTGCTTCTTCCAAAACGTTTTGATGGATTAACGTATTCTTTTCTTCGAATAACTCTCGTGAGGACACCTCTCCACGATGTGGGCTGTCATGCAAAATCGCGTGTCCCTACCTTTGCTTCTTGGATCGCTACATGGCGCAAGAAGCGGAGGAAGGAGTATCGTGTAACCCAAGACGTCCCCATGATGTTTTAGTAGCACTCTCTGTGCTTGATCATACCGCCCTCGTCCTTCGTTCAGCGATACAACTACGGCGAGTTAACACACCGAACAGTGACCGGATATGATATATCTGAATTCCTCACAGGCAGGCGGCGGAAAAAAGAAAGATGTGAACACTACGAATTAGCAGCCCCCTCAAAAATAGTACACGAAGCAGCAATACGCTCATTGGCCTGCATATCTCCGTCCGGCTGCTCGATATGCCACCCTCTTTACTCCTTTGATCAAGCAACAAAACACATCAGGTACGGGTGATCGGTACAAGCGCTACAAAGCTGTAAACGTAGGCGGGTTTATTTCGGATTGTCAAAGCAATCACACTGTTGAGCAGTACAACAAAATGTCTACCTACCTACTGAGTTTTGTTCCATTAGGTGACGCTAGCCCTCAGAGTTGCCGTGGACAACGATGCGTTTCTTCACGACCCAGAAAAACACATTACACCGGAATCCGTAAACCTGGTGGTAGCATTTTTCATTCGAGTTACCTTAGATGATTTAGACTTTATGTGAATGAAATGGTGGAAATTTGTCACGCCAAATGTGATGTTCGATTAAGGCATGTACACAAAACGTATGTTAATCTCCTCCGTTTGCCAATTTACTTTTTATGCGGCACAACCTTGTACCTACATTCAACGCAGACTGTCGCTTGGGGCTTACAAAGATGCCAGGAAAAGACATCGTTGCAGCATTGACAGCTGACTAAGTCGAGGGCACTGCTGTCACAGTTCACACTGCATGCGACAAAACCGTGATTCTCTACAGAGGAGAAATTCCACAAGAACACAACTCTGACGTTCGCTTTGAACTCCTTTTTCAGATCCCAAATTAAATCTGTTGAGATGGACTTGTGATAGGTAAACTGACGCAGGTTTGTAGGGGCAGACGGGTTGTACACGTGTACCTACATTGCCGCTTTCCCTTTCGATCCTGGTACGTTCACCAAGATCGCAAAGGGCCGGTGTGTTTCATTCAAGAAAATACTGTCTTCGTCAAGCAGAGATCATGCCGTGCTGTTTTCGTCGGTCCATACATTTGTCATGCGCCAGAAAAAACGATTATACACAAGTGGCATGAACGATGTAATGAGCTTCTGCTCGACATAATACGTGCTAGCTAGGAGACTGTGTTGCTTCGAGATCCTTAATGCCAGCAGGTTTCCGAGGCCCTTCCACGAGTCAATTTGCTCCTAGGTTGTTCATCACCTCGCACCCAGCGAGGAGTGCCTCTATCTGTTGCCTGTCTCATATGGGGGTGACCAATGAGACTCGGCGCATCACGAGACGTTCACAGTTCCAACAGTTATTCTTGCAGGTGTATGTTTGTGCACTGCATGGCATTAAATCGTCACCACGCCTGCAGTAGTGAACGCCGGATTCTTTGGGGCAAATTTGGACGACATCGCTTGCTGCCAACGCAGACAAACGCTGCGCTAGCGAAATGGCCCTGTTCCGTGGAGATCACTTAGACAACGTGGCCTGCCGTGTTTTTAGACGTCTGCTGTTGGAGCAAAGCCGCTCCTGTTCTGTTTGATAATATATAGCAGTTCGGAGTCGTTTCACCTGCATCGCAATCTACTTATATACAGGACACCGGTTGCCACGGTAATTACAACCGCCATCTCATCCTGCCGTCAGACGCATAAAACCACAACTGCCATTAAAAATGGCACTTGCATACTAGGCAAAAGCAGGCGGCGGTGTGCTAACTATCTGTACGGTTGCTACAGGACGTCTCGTGCAAGACAGAAATGTCTCCGAGAGCGTTACACCAGAACGGTACCGTAGCTCTCTCGTCAATGACATTCGCGACCGAAGCGGCGCTTAGTTCCAGGAGGCAGTTGCGAAGAAGTCGTGTTGATGACAAAAACATCCATACCAACATGCCCGGTGGTTTTCCTTCTCCCAGCCGAAGCTCGGAAAATTCACTCACCACCTGAAAAAGCAGCCGTCGACGAAAGAGAAACAAACGTAATCAGGAGTCGGCGCTTTCTCTCCCTCATCCTGGGCAGACGCAGCGGCGCCTTCTCTCCGCTCTCTCGAGTCCACACACGATAACACTACCCTTCATAAGGGCACACATAAAGGAGGCGCATGCGAGACACAAAGAAAGGCAGACAGAAGAGCTTTCCTTCCTGTCATTTACGCGTCCTGTTCGACAGTGCTGGTCTCTGACACGTAGATGCCATCCAAAAATTTACGGATATCCTTTCTCCTGACCAAGGTCGATTGATGGATGAGAGCCGCTGAAGTAGAGAGCATACAGAACAGAAGAATACAAACCGTGTGCACGCAATGCAGATACACTGACGAACACCTGCGGCTCGATAACGTGTCTCACCTGGAAGTTAACACATCTGCTGATGCAAACACACACGCAGTATATACACGGACACCTCACCTCCAAATCTGTAGCAACATCGAAGGACAAACCACCTCCCTCGCCCACGTGAGATGAGTATACAGCGACCGTCCGAGTTCCCGATAATCCCGCTATCGGGTTCGCCGTTATCAGTTTCTCTCTTCTTCCAACCTGGAGGTGGGTGTGGGTGAGTCGCAATCAGGCATATACAGACTTTCACCAACATAGATGCACATTCATAAATGCCCACATCTATACTCTTCCTTGCTGCCTCTGCACCTTCGAAACTCATCAGATTTGCGCATACCGGCACACCACGCCCCTTTTCAGTGCTTCGGAGCCTCTACCTGATCGAGAGACGAGCTCGACGTCAGTTCCAGTAAGCGCGATTTCGTCCTTGACGTTTGTGGCCTTCTCACACTTAACTCCCGGAAGCATCTTGACGATCCGCACGCGCTTCTCGCCCAAGAAGTTGCGGATTTCGACGACAGTTCCGTTGCCGCTGATGTTCACGTTGATGGGAAAATGCGCATACACGAAGCGCATCTTGTACTGGAACTTCTTCATCACACCAGTGAACATGTTCTTGATGTGAGAGCACAGCGTGCGGATGCAGCTGAGGTCTGTGCAGGTTCCATACCACATCTCGACCTTGAGTCGGTTTCCCGACTTGGTCTTCTGGATGTCGACGGGGAGGTGGCGGAATGCACGCGTGATTTCGCCATACTTGCCCTTCACAGTCACCACCCGCGACTTCACGTCCACCGTGACTGCAGCAGAAAACAGCAAACGGATGCAACGTTTCCGTTCAGAAGGCACACGGCCAAGAGACACGCAAAACATGACAAAAAGCGATTGCTCTCAGAGGGATGCAAACACCTCGCAACAACCAATACCACGCGGCACTCTGCATTGCGACTCCGGTCGCTACGGAAATATGTCCACACAGTCAAACCAGAATCTGCAGATGTCTGTTCAGACAGCTTCGCTCTCCAATTCCGGTCTATTCTAAATGCATACACACAGGAGGAACTTATCATATGTCCTCCAATATCCCCCTGTTCCCATTTTCTTGTGATTGCCCCTCTTTGATGAAACTCGACAGAAAGAATACAAACACACACAACAGGTACGTTATTCAAGCTGTACGTACACGACACTGCCCACTCACCGCGCATCAAACGTAGTGGCAGCGCTCGTGTTAATCGAAAACACAGACGACCGGTGCCAGTCCACTTTTTTGAGACCTCAAGAGCGGCCTCAACTCTGTCTATGGTTTCTACAACGACCCCTTTTCCCCGCAACGCCGTGACATGTTTACGGGTGACTGTTGAAGCAACAGCCAGCGTATGTCCGGTGGACTTGTCCACACGAAACGGGTGCATAGAGGGGTCGCATACAACGCTGTCTTCTATTTTTCTGCGCTATGTCTATGCAATCGACACCCAAGTCAGAGCACCAACAACTTCGTTGTAATACAAACGAGTGCAAACCAATCAAACGCAAGACACCTTCTGTGTGCTTGCACAATGTAGAAATTCCACTCAAATACGTCTTCACGCACTGACGACACAGTTGCCCCCTTTTCCCCCTCGCCAGTCACCGGACAGAACAGATCGTATTCTCCGGGGGTTCAGACCGATGTGGATGCGGCAGAGCAAAGAAAAAGACGCCAAGACGATCCCTTTGAATAACAACAAAGCATGCGGATTTCTGACGCAGAGCAGACACAGCGGATGCGGAGAAAAGCCGAGTGGAACACGGTTCCGCGCCTCTTCACTTCTCAGATCGGCCCCCCTCCTCAGTGGCGAAGATCTGTAAACTGCTCCTGTTCCGCTTCCTCAGTGGGGTCAGAGACATTTGCCACTTTGCGCGTCGGGACCTGAATTCCAGAACTTCTCCGCTCATCGCGCGTTCCTTCCCAGCGTGTCGATCGCTTCCCTCGGGGTCGGGACACATCTAACACATGCGGGAGGAAGAAAAACGAGGGCTGTGGAGCAACAGAATCTGGCAACTCTACCTCAGAGATCAAGCGCGGCAATGTTCCATCCGTGGTCTCCGTAATTCACCCTCTTATAAGTCGAGAAACTTACCTCCCGCAGGGATGGTGATAGTCTCACAGGCATAAACAGACTTCATGGTGGCGACGGAGCGGGAGAGGGGAGAGTCGGCAGTCGAGGGGAAACGGGAACCGCCAAAAAGACAGCGAAAAAAATACAACGGGCTCAGACTCCCTGAGACGCGTCGACAAGTGTCTGTGGCGAAGCGAGTCCAACCGAGCGAACAGTGCGAAGACGACGCGAAGAGAGGCCACTTAGTTGCCCCGCACCCTGGAAATTTAA
>AVCM01000002.1:0-19451 GCA_000447165.1 Hammondia hammondi
TCCTACACGAGTGCCACGCTTGCATGGTCAAGCCGCGATTCTGTGGCAGCTCAAGTTGGCGATAGTGTTTGCAAATTCAGAATGGCAATACGCTGGCGAGCTAACTGCTCGTGGGTACGACGGCTGTTTTCTAGGGGACTGACGTGTCTGCGTTTTCGTTTGCCGGGAGCTGACTGCTTTTTGAAGTCTGTGTGAATCATTGTAACGGACAACGCTTCAACAACGGCAGTGCCTGCGAGTCACTGGGTAACGACCCAACGACTCTATGAAACACGAGTACTTACATCCTTATGAACGTTGGTCCTCAAGGGTATCTGTACGCTGTAACTGTGGCGGTCTGCGCCGAGCCTTAATGTTTCTGTACAGAACACGGGAGTCCTCCTTTAACTTGGCGTAGAAGATGGATGCAGGACAACAGGCCTGTCGGGCTTATGTTGCCCGGCGTGTCATATCCCTCATTGATGCGACAGACCTTTCTGAAGGGTCAACCGAACAGTCGGTCACTAAACTTTGTGAGGATGCTCTGAAAACCCCTCGCGCCGCCGCTGTGTGTGTATGGCCTTCGGCAGTCAAGTTTATCAAACAGGTGCTCCCCAGTCGCCTGCCAGAGGCTGCGGAGCTCATGGTTGCCACGGTCCTGAATTTCCCATCTGGCAAAGGTAGTGTCGAAGTGGTGACCGCTGAGGCTCTCCGTGCCCTCAGTGACGGGGCCGACGAATTAGATCTCGTAGTGGACTGGGAACTGCTGAATCGCGACGCTAAAGCCGGCGAGGCGGCACTTCGAACTCTCGTTTCTGCAGTCCGGCAGGTACATATACGGCTAACCCCAACGAAACCGGACTTTGCTCTAGCATCACACCGGATGCGCAACGCTGGACTACTGTCAGTAGAGTTCAGCTTAAATGTGTGCATGTGGTAAACTGTGGTACCCGAGTAAATGCTGCGTCTACTGACTTGTTCCCCACCGGCACAGCCTTGCTTGACCTAGTGTGGGCTTAAGTCCTCCTAGTGGTGGCGAAACTGTGGGGTATTCCCACATCGTAGCTGGGCTCTAATTCGATACACGGTGGCAATTTCATAGGAATCTCTGCTCCACGGTGTCCCCAGACTGTATCTGCAGATCAAAACTAAACGGTGACATCGCCTACGGCGGCATCCCCTTTACACAAGGAAGTCACGCAGATACCATGTAAAACTGTATACGCTTCATTCGCAAGATGGTGCCCTTTTTGTGTTGATGTTTTTTGCTGCTCTACCTCTAGGTCTCAGGTTCAGCATTGCTGAAAGTGATTCTTGAGACGGGAATGCTCTCCAGTGATGTGCCTGATCTGGTCGTCCGCGCGAGCAAGGCTGCGTTGGAAAGTGGAGCAGATATGCTCAAGACATCAACAGGAAAGGTCACCGTAAATGCGACCCTGCCCGCCGCCAGAGATATGTGTCGTGCCATAAAGGAGTACCAGGAGGTGCATAAAGATAGCAGGATTGTTGGCATCAAAATAGCAGGAGGAGTGAAGTCTCTCGACGTTTCTGCACAGTATTTGAATCTGGTCTCGGATGCACTTGGTGCCGATTTTATCACGAAGAGGACATTTCGCATCGGTGCCTCCTCACTTCTTGCAGGAGCCCGGGAATTCGTTGTGTAAAACGGCTTTTTCAGGAAACTGGGACAAACACGATTGTTGTTTCGTGATGTGAGCTCAAGAAGTTTAGTGGGGTTTTTGAATGAAATTCGAGGGGAAGCCACTGACTCTGAAGAGCGCATTTTTTTAAAGAACACACATCTACTTTGTAGTAGCTTAGTGGTCTGTCTGAAACGACTCGCAAACCGTTTACGGGGTTCCGTAACCCTACAAAGACTGTCTTGTTTCGGTAGAGCTGTTCGGGATAAACGATAGTCGCATCTTCCCTCTTTGCTACAACATTTTCATGGAGGAGGGTGGTTGCGTCTTTCAGCTTGTTTGTGAAGACGACTTGCCACGTTCCATCATCATAACACTTTTCCACTATTCCAAAATTTTTGGGATTTGTAGGTCCGCCGTAACTTTATTCTAGTGAAGCGTTTGGATTGTGTGATTTTTTGCAACGGAAATCCCTCCCTCTGTGACTTCAAGTATACATTCTTTATGCTTCGGGGGGTATCGGTTTCAACCATCACGGCGATGCCTAATGCTTGTCTGTCGGCTGAGAGAGGTACGTATCCTGGAAAATGTAAACGAGGATGAATTTCTTCTGTTACTGAAAATACCTCCTCCACGCAGGAGTTGCCGTCATTCTTCTCGAGTGGAATGTCTCTCCGAAGCTCAGTGGTATTCTGTTTTTATCAGTGTCACGCAGAGTCGGCAAAACGCATTCAAGCCCAGGAACTGAAACGGTAATTTCAAAATCACTTGCTTGTTCATTGGTTTTTTTTCTAACTCTGATAGTATAGACTCTGTATCCAGGTGTCAACAATGCAGCGTAATTCGTGGATTCAGTTACACAGAAACCGAGTGCCAGGCGCGCAGCCCAGCCCCCTCGGTACCCCGCGCAACAGTCGACATCCCTAAATGGTCCCGATGAAAACAACGATCTACTGGTAGTAAATTCATTCGTACTGATAGACGACACACTCTCTCATCATGTACTCA
Organism: Hammondia hammondi; assembly: GCA_000447165.1. NCBI lineage: Eukaryota > Apicomplexa > Conoidasida > Eucoccidiorida > Sarcocystidae > Hammondia > Hammondia hammondi. The sequence goes on from AVCM01000002.1 coordinate 2,628, forward strand.
GCCGCACTCTGGAGGTGAATACAGTTTTGCCAATATGGCGGCACTCCAACTGCGTGGTGCAGTTTCGCTGTTGTATTGCAACTGTCAGGGAAGTGACTAGCTGCCGGCTTGGGTGTGTCACATCTAGGCACAGGATGCATACTGTTTTTAGAGGCTTACATGGCGTCGTGACCTGATCCCTGCCTCTGTGCTCTTCGCTCAATGTCTTCCTGAATATTCTTCCTTCTTCTCTGCGTCGCAGCTGCTCAACGTCAAGCAGCATCAAGCAGGTCTTCCCGATGCGTCTCATGTGGGAAACTTAACAACTCTGCTTTTCTTCAGGCTGAGCTTCCCGGGATGGCAGGCATGATCGATCAAAAAAGAAGGCAGCCCTTTAGTTCCGATTGACGCTCGGTTTCTATCACTTCTTTTCTCTTTGCACATGTTGTACACTTTCTGTGAGTGCACGTGAAGGCGGGTTTCCTGTTTAGTGCCAGATTTACATCGGAGAATTTGTCGCTGTATTACGTCGGCGAGTATCCGTGTTGTTTAGTGGCCGAATCACAACAGTGCGGTTGCCAACGTCGAGTAGTACTAATAACATCAACTGTGCTCAATTTTAGAAAACAATCCGGCGAGTGGCGCTGAGCTTTCATGGCTACTGCAACACTCGTGGATTCACCCACTGCATCATACTTACAGCAGGTGCAAACAGCTGGATTGTAATATGTTTGCGGTACTATTGCAAACTGCAAAATTCCATCAGAAAGCGTCTTATAGCGAAGTGGAAGGCCCTATAACTATACGAAATAGGTAGAGTTACTCAGTAGTGCCACTGAAGTCCGGGAGTCTGAGCGTATTCATTGTGCGTCGCATGCTAACAGTACACTATCAGATATGTTGTGGAGATCAAAATGCTCTTTCGCTGATCAAATGTGCTCTTACGAGTTCAGCTAGGGGTCTGAAAGCGACCTATGTAGAATTCCCGTCTCCCCGTACCTGTCTCCTCGAAAATTTTGCTGTGTACTTCAACATGTCCTGCTGACCTAATCACTCGAGCTCCTACACTGCCAGTGTTCATTGCTTGCATCCTGATTGTCTCCATCTGATCTTTTCTCTTTGCTATCATCCTTCAAACGGACCATCAAAGCAGAATAGAAATGGCCATTGTCAAAAAGAACGACGGACAGCGGCTCGACTGTAAGCAACGACGCATGAGTCCAAACCAGTCGTTAAAGGGCAAGCGAACATCATGTTATCCTGACGACACCACTTCATCTGAAGAGCCTATTCGCAGTTGATGGTAACCCTGCTCTTGGCCGCTGCCGAACTGTCGTCGAAGGAGGGCGTATTGAAACACATTTCGATTGTTTGTTTTGGCACAAGCGGCAGCTGCATGACAAACTGTTGTCTACGGAACCACCCTCTGTAGATCGAGGGTGGACCAATTAGAGTGGAACAGCTCTTCTACCTACGAGAAATTGGCACGGAAAAGTGGGACTGTTTGGCTTTGTATTACAAGAAAAACATGTTACGCGGTTCTGTCTCACCCGCTGTTTCTCGCTGCAATCCGTTCCAACTGTTCCTTTGTGATTGAAGGCCTCCGGTATTCCGAGCAGTTTTCCTGCAAGAAACACGTCGTGAGTTGAGCTGAGAGGCCGTTGGGAAATGTTGTCGGCAAGCTTGCTTAGAGAGCGACATAGTGAAGCACAATGTGACAGTCTGCTGCTGTGAATGACCTTTTCAGGTAGGCGGTCGTGTCAACGTTTTCTGACGGCACCGTCGCTGTTTGGTAGCTGGTGTCGCCAAACGCATCCTATCAAAACACTTTCGCTCAGATTGCTCACTCAGCCAACCCGACTAATTAATGTGAATGTCCAGAGTCTTATTCTGGTGAGGATTCTGTCGCGGCCGGCCGCTCAACCAGCTCATGCGGTAGCGTGAATCACATACTTCCGACTTGGCAGAGTGAAGTTCACGCTCCTTTCTTTTGTGCTGTTTTAGCAGAAGCCGTTGTCGCCGTAACATCGAGCTACACAGCGCCACGTATCAGACCAAACATGAAACAACTGGGTTTTCGGGGCATCAACCATCGAAAACACACAACTCAGCGATAAACACGAAGTCTATAAATAGCCGCTGCGTGCTCTTCATGAGTGTCACTTTCCAATCCCTTCGCTATTTCTCTTTTAGTATGGGTGAAGCCATGCACTGCTTGCGGCCCGCATGTATTAACTCGTCAGAATTGTGACAGTCTTGTTGCATAACTGTTGGCGGACAGGCTATCGATGCGTAGCGTGTACAGCAGGAGCCGTACCGTTGCTTTTCTTTCCGCTGAATATCATCCTGGCGATCCTGATCCATCTCGCGTTGTTTCGTTATCTCTTCTTCTGTCATGAGGGATATAAAGGAAGGATAGAACAGTGCATCAAACGTAACGTAACAGCACAACTGAAAGAAGCTGCCCAGGAGCCCGGTGCGATGTCTCGAGTCACAGGTGTGCTGCGGAACAATTCTGAATCGCGACAGGAAGATAAAAGACTACGCATGCGCGCGACCTTTACGTCGAATCAAGCAATGAGGTTTCGCCGGAAAACACATATGACGTTGGCAATGCTTTTCAATCCATGTAACAGGGTGTGGTCTGTCACGGAAAAGTGGCGATGCACTCGAAACGCTTTGCACGAAGCCATTATCGCAGATGGACGATGGAAGGGAACCACCATGTGTCACACGACATGCCTTGCCGTTGTCGCCATTCAGTTATCATCTTCGTTTTCTCTTCAATGAGTGCTTGAAGTTCTGCCTGCACAGGAAAGCCGTCCGAACAATCACCCCGACAACGTTTCCCTGCTTCACATGCTGAGAGTAGCAAATGAGGGCTCACTCATCCGGGCAGTAGTCACTGGCATTAAACAGATAAATCACTGCGTATGCACGATTTGGTCTTCGTCTTTTATGCAGCAAGCAGTACTCCGTCTTTGCTGGGTAACAGAGGGTACGTCGATTTTTGTGTATCGCAGTAATTTGTCTACTTGTATTAAAGTGGTCTGTATATGTTGCAGTAGCATTCGTCGAAGTGGTGTGAAATGTGCTATTCTCAGAGGGACTAAGGCTTGAGTGATGACGGTACTAGCATGTGATTTTGGTCGTTGTTAACTGCATTTTGTGTACCCACCTTCTTCCGACAGTCATCTTCGTTCCTGATGCGTTGCATTTCGGCCTCCTCTGCCTCCCGTTGCTGCGATTTCTCAGCAACGTACGCCGACTTCAGGTCTCTATACTTTTTCACTAGTTCTTGCTTTCGAGTAGCGAGCTCTGTATGCTCGTTGTGCCACAATAGATGGGCTTCGATACTGTCCTTCGAAATATGGGGCAGTGCTCGTTTCAGCTGGATGACAAGGCCCTGCTCCAAATGATACCGCAGACAAATTTATGTACAATGTGTTTAGCCCATGCCGTCGGAAACGTTTCCTTGAAAATGGGCTTTATAGGGAGCCGAAGTCGAGATTGGAGTTATGTAGGGAAAACAGGCTTTGGCGAATGCGACAAGTCTCACTTTTAGAAGAAAACGGCCAAGGCTTTGCACTCTACGCAAGACAGCGACACCTTCGCTTTATGACAGATCAATCTAGGAACTCAGAATGATACCGCTTCTCGTTGAATGCATGACGGAGATGTTCATTCAAACATGAAGTTGTGACAGCGAGCCAGAAACTCCTGGTCTGTTCAGGGTCTCGTGGCTGCAAATTGACAGCTTACTCGCGCACAAAGGAATTCTTCCCTTTGTTTCTATTGACAGCAAGGTATCAGTCAATGGTAGCAAGAACGAATCCGCTAGATTGTCTTCAGTAAAGGACCTCTCCCGGCTTGGATCGAAGGCCGAGGACCCCGAGTGGTGGGACGTCGGTGTGAACAAACGAAATCCCCCCTGTTACTAACCTAAAACGTTAAACAATTCAAAACCTCACCGCTGTTCCAGTCTGCCCCCCAATATGGTGAATTATCCTTTCAAACGTTTGATGATCCGTTGCCTCCCAACCGCCCTGAAAAGAACACCAGTTAACAAAACCAGATCGACAAGTCTTAACCATCGAAACAGCACCACCACTTATGTTTCAAGATGCTATTGCGAAACAGGGAAGGAAGCAGAGGCGAATGGTGAAACTGTAGAGGCAACACAGGCTCTCTCACCGATTGAGATTACCAGACAGCGTGCCGGATAATGCCAGAAGTCGCCGCATGGTCATGCAGCACTAAATGTAAGAATATTCGACATGGCGTCACAAAATATCAACGGGCAACGGATACTCAGAGCCACAGCCACTTTCTGAAGTGAGGACAAACCAGGGGGTTTGCGAGTAAATCTTTGGATACAAGCAACAAGGGCTCAACTCACCAAAGGACCCCCACCTTTCAACAGATCTATTTCAAGCGCTCCTAGCATAGTCTGTAGCGCAGTCACAGACTCTTGGTATTGTTGCTCCGTCTTTGGATCTGCAATTGCAGAAGAAAGAACAACAAACACAGGACTTCATAACGGTAGCTACAAGGTCTGCATTTTCGAAGACCAGCATTCCAGTCAGCAACGGGGTAGTATTTGTCCTTCGATGATCCAACGGAGTATAAAAAAGAGAGTTTCTATACTTTCTTGTGACAAAGCCAAAACAACATTTTTGTTCCAAACGACCGTTCGAATTCGAGTTTCTAGTCCTGTATGTGTCACTTGGAAGTGACGTCAGTCACCAGCAGCTGTACACCCACAGGCTGCGGCAATTAACCTTCGCCTGGAAATGGTCATGTAAGTCCAAAGTGGCACCTGTATAGTGAACGTGCCCAACGCCAAAGGGGTTCGTTTCGGCTCACAGTCAAAGAGAGTCCGTTGACGCAGCTAGCGATGCAGTGTACTTGACTGCTAGTTGTAACATGACGTTCTACAGTCTAGTTCTGTGGACATCAGCGCTCATTCTCGCGAAAGCGAGAGACTCTCAACTGCGGCGGCAGGTGTGCAGCGACTCCGCAGCAAAACGAGACATACTGATGGCACACGAGAGAGGTCCCGTGGATCTTCCTTGGTACTCAGCTATTGCGCAGTCTCAAGCGGGTTCGCCTCAAAATCCCCTTTTCTTGCTTCACGTACCCATCTTTGACGTCACGAAGGTACTGTCTTGCAGACGAAGAATCACTTCATTCCAAATTGTGAACTGTCGCATGGGATACAATGACAATCGCGCTACAGAGGCTGCTCACTTGTCGGTAGACCAGATACCTCACGGCCTGTCTGAGTTGCCGAAACTCTTCTTTCATCATTTTCTCTCCTCGACGTGCAGTACATCCGTTTTTCGATGCAGTAATCCGCTTTGCGTTCGTCAGCTTTTAGCTCGGTTTCCAGACTTGCCTGAGTATATAGTTTGTCAGCGGGCAGAGGCAATACTTTCGTTTTCCAGATGGTAGACGGCAATTATAACTCTTTACCGGGGAGTGCCATGCGACCTCTTTGCGTGAAAACAAGTGCAACTGCATCTATGTCCAGAACAGATACTCGCCGTGGCGTCCGAACACATTGATCAGCTAGTGGGAAATGACACGCCTATCAGGTAGAGTGCACATAATTCAGTGAAGAATACTCAGTTCGCAACATTACAGACACCACTGATCGACCCTGGGTGATGTAACATGCTGGCAAAGCGTCATTGCTTGTCAAGCCCAATAAGCTGCTTCTCAGAGATTTCAATACTCATAAAGGGAGTTCGTTCTGGCAGTTACAGGTTGGTGACGTATATGCAAAGAACAGGACCACGTAACGAATTGAGGAATAATATCCGCTGGTGGGGTCTACGTTGGACGGCAAGTTTTCTTCCGACTTTTGAAGAGTTTTAAAATGCTCCTCTTTCTCACCTCCATGCGGGCCAAGTCGTCGTACTCGTGCCGTGCATACGCTTTGAAGGACAAGAGCGCCCGGCCGACTTCCTCAGCGGCGCACCGAAACTGGACAGGGTTGGAAAACTTTTGGACGCCTGAGCGTGACACGTTCGTACAGAACGGATTGCAGACCTGTCAGATTTATGGGCAAAATGGCTTTCCTCCCAACCTTTCGAAAATGAGGCGACCGGTCTCTCCGATGTTAGCGAAACGGACTTCGAGATACGCTTCGCTAAGGCAGTGCTACCTTCGAGGCGTACACCCTCTGTAGACATCCGTCGGCACAAAAAATTATGTTCCGACACTCTTGTTCGTCCCCAGTATCATGTTGTGTGTTCGTATACCCTTGCGTCTCCTCTTGCGCGGATGCACAAATGGGTTTAAGGGAAGAGATTCTTCTTGCGCAGCCGCACGGAGGCACAGCACGCCGGATGCAAAGACTGCAACTCACAAAACCAGCCTACTGGTGGGCCGCCTTTGGATTCCCGCATAAATTTGAGCCGGTTACGAAATTACGTAGACTTACGAAGGAAGTAAACGGTACTCCGAATCTGGTCGACGTATTCCCACAGAGTTGTTTTCCACTGCAAAGTACCCGTAATCCATGCCGGTGAAGAACTGTTGAAGGTTCTCCGGTCGCAACGTTATACGCATGGATAGTGCAAGAGTGCCATCGTCCGGTGCGTGCCAGCTCAATGCAAAAACAAATCCCGGTTGAGCTTGTCGCATAAGTAGAGCACAGGTCAAATATGGTATTTACGCGCGTATCGTGTGTATACGAATGCATACCCAACTCTATGAACAAAAGTATATACATACGTACTTGTTTACAAATGTACACTACTGCTCGCATATGCACACACGTTCACACAATATATCAATACGTAGACACCACGAGGCAGGATTCCGAGGATGTCGCTAGCCCCCCTGGGGCATGTGAGCTGTGACTCCAACAAAAGGGAACACGCGCAAGATGCTAGATGAGTTGTAGTTGACAGCGGCACTTTGTCCTTGTCACACATTTGTGTGCAGCATAGGATGAACGCTGTTTGTCAGCGGAACCAAACAACACGACGTCAGCTGTTGTCCTTTCTTGCGGTCCAAATGACTCACCTTCCTGTGGTCGGATACGTTCTGTCGGATTTGTCTCTGTATCGCTGAGAGCTGCCCGTCAAGGAAAACGTTACACCATTCAAGCCAAGCAGTTGGAATGATGGTGAGGTGGGCACTACTGGTAAATTTGTTCGCAATAGCTGTCACTGTTCGGAATCTCAGCCGAGAACTGATCCCATTAAAAATCGACGGCACGCACTGAACGTTCGTTCCTAAGGGTATCAGATTTCTTGTGTATCCCGCCCGTGGGCTGAGACGGGTGGATCTCTAAACGCGCAGCTGAGCAATAGCTGCATTCGCGTTGTCCTACACCATAGCATCCGCGACTAACAGATGAAGGAAAAAGATGCATCTACGGCTGTATTTCTATCAAGAAGACCACTGCACCTTGTCACAGTTTTAGATGAAATCCTATGTAAAAACTAGAGTGACGGAACTGACGATGAGAAAATCGGTAAAAGTTGGGAGCACAGTGGCCGGTGGTACATCGTTGTAACATTGGCCTACTTGCCAACGAGGTATACGAAGGCTTCCCAATGCTTTTTGCCCTTGTTGAAGATATTCCATAGCTCTGCAAGGGATATATACGCCACAGGTTACCGGAGAATCTATTGTAGTCTGCAAGAAAAACGCGTCCACGTGATGTGTCAGACGAATCCCGCGCATTTCCCTCTACATCACACCGTGTTCTGTCATCGCTAACATCAGGTGGAAGTATTCCAACAAAAATCTATGTGTAGTTCCTAGCTCCAACGAAGACTTCAATGTGCTGTGACTTGACATCTGTTGCCGAACCTCATTTAGGGTGTTACAAGTCTTGTGAACAGATATCTAGACTTCCCGGAGCTACAGAGCCAAATGTGATTAGAGAGACAATGGAAGATTCAGGGTTGTGTACAGGATCTTTTGACCTCGTGTGTACATTAGACTCCAGCAAAAGTCGGCGTTGAGATTCACGTGCCAGGTGACTCTGACCCTGACAATGCATGGAGCAAAACCGCCATTTCGTCACACTTGAGGGATAACTGCGCAGAGTGAAATAAGTATCTTTGTGAAGAATGAGCCCACGAACCAGTCAAAACTCAAGAAACACGACAACACCGTAAGCAACCATACTCGGCGTTCAGACTCTTCCTCTCATGCACCCATTCTCCAAAGGCGCATGAAGCTGGACTTTCCTCCTTTTTTGTTTTGAGACCTTCCTGGGATTCCCGAGTTCTCAGCTTCTTGTCTTCAACTAAACCTCCAAGAGGCTGTCCAACATGCAGAAGTCTGTGTCCGTTCTCCGGATTCTGCAGCTCCGGGCCTTCCTGTTCTGTACTGGTGTGAGGTGACAGTAGCTCTAACTCGCTAGCGACCAAGGCAGTTATGCCCGCCTTCGACCGTGCAAAGCGCTTCTCTTGTTCGTGGGAAGATTCCCTGATAGTTTCGGTCAGACTGCCATAAATGACTCCATTGTCGTCCGGTCTGGACGCTTGGAGGTGCGGTGTCTGCTTGAGGGGAAGTACTCGTGATGCTGTCTGATACAGATTACTGGTGTAGTCGGCAGCAGCTTGCTGAGCAATAAAGAGGACATTTCGTTGGCGGCAGAGGAGCTGCTGTGTGTACAAGTTACCAACCATGGAAAGCAGGACACCCCTGGGGGATGGCGAACGAGAATTCAGCCGATGGAGCGTCAGATGTTCTGCATATTTTCTCGCGACCCTCGTGACTTCATCTTGGAAAGAACGGTCAGAATCAAATGGTTGGTCATATGGGCCGACGCAAGTAGGTATATATGCAGCCGACGTTGGGCTCCATGATAACGCCGACGTCTCTGCGTTCTCTTGGAGTGCGTTTGCATGGAAGGGGCGGTGACAGATGAATTCAGTGTTGTCTTTCGCAATCGCTTGCGCTGCGTGTTCGACGAAACAGTGGTCACAGTTCCACAGAGCTTTCGCAGCGGCATTTTCGTCGCCTCGGCGAATGCCCGTGTTCGAAGGGAGGACCGAGTCTTCAAAACATCGAGAATAAGGGGCTGAAACGTTGCCGGAAGCGACGGGAGTGGAAAAAGCAGTCGACCATTGATGCTCGCCTCCGGTCCTCGGGCGATCATCCACTAGTTGCCTTTTCGCTGCCAGCAAAGAGTCTCGTATATACGTCGGAACAGGGTTGAAATCAACCTTTGGTCTGGATGTTGAGGCATCCGCGTCAGTGTCTGTGTAACTGCAAGGCACGCCAGCTGAATCTGCCATGGCTTGCACAAGGAGAACGAATCAAGTTTCGGCAGCGCCCGCTCGTCTATTGCTCGAACAGTTGAGTTGCCGCTGGATGCAGTAACGGTTCAAAACGTATCATCACAGGATGGGATCTCGCCGAGACTCTCCTGCAAGAGTTCACGACGTTCGAACACAGTACCGCATAAAGCACATAGAGGGCGGGGAACTGTAGTGTGAAAATATCTATTGGTGCAGGGAGCGAGTGGATGAGTTACAAACTCAGAGGCTACTCAAATGCACAATCTTGTTCCGCCGTTGGCTTGGAACAAATGCGTGAAAAAATTGGAAAATGTATATTGACTTCTTGCGGCGACAGCATACGTGAGACGAGTGTACACCACTTCTGCGAATGTGCCCAAAACCTGCAAGGAGAAGCGGTTAGTTACAAGATGAACAAGGGCAACTAACACGCTACGATGGATCCTTGACCTCTTTTCATACATCCATGGGAGATGAAACATAAAATCGGCACATGCAACGTCTTTTTTTTGAATGCGTGCAACCTATGATGTCGCTGATCACTGTGACAATCGAGCGCGGATGCCAACTTCTGACTCCTTAGACCAAATGAGGATTGACAGCGATACACTGACACACAGGAGTTGCTCGTGTATTCTTGGTTGGGACGTCAAGATCGATTGCAAAGCCTCCCGCCTACGCAGAGTTGCTTAACGGGGCTTGGCAGTCAAGTCCTTAAAACACACTCGATCCCCTCGCGGCCCCACGAAACAGGTAGTCCCTAGAGACCTGGTGGCGGTCATTTATCAGCAAGTTCCCCTTGTCGCTCGTACGCAACTTCATTTTCCAAGCGGAAGGTACACATAATTCACGATTGGATGCAGAAGTCTGACGCGCCCTAAACTTCCACGGCTGACGAGACCTAATGGACTGTTCACAAGGGAAGAACGACCAGATGGTATTATTACCTTCGGTTGAAAGTGGGCCGTGTGCATTTGCTGTATAATCATGGCGTTTGGTTGTACAACTTCTGTCTTCACTGATGTTGCCGACGAGCTACCCATGTGCTCTTCTTCACTTGAAATGTATCTTAATCCTATCGCAAATTCAAGAGGCATTTGAACCGTTTGGAGTATTGCTTGATTAGTTTTCGATAAGGGTGAGTAACAGTCGCAGCTAATGCTTATGGGGAACGCAGGTATCCGCGAAAACAATATATTTTGGAAGATATTTTAAACGAAAAATTGACAGTGCTCACAGACATCTATCGTTATTAAACACAATTAGTTTACTGAAATGTAGCACAAGTAATAATAGATGTCCTAACATTTTTTTAAACTGTAACTGTTCGCGCTCAGCGTGCGCTCCCTTATGCGAGGGGTTGGACACTGACAGAATATCATCGGTTCTTTTACATTGCAGTTCTTTGTAAGGCCTGTGACAGCCAAGCTTGGCTTCCAAATAGTGGCACTACCGACCACGCTCTCAGCGAGATCGTTTAAACACGCATTTGCACTACGGTGAAAAATACGAGTTTCTGCTCTGAGCATGTTTTAACTGCAAGGCTGTCGTTTTGTCTGTACGACGCAATGTGGAGCGCCTAGAAAATTGGGACGTACCCAGTCACTGGCAATATACATCGCAACACCGGGCCAAAGATAAATCCGTCGCGAGGCCAGTCCTGCTAACCAGGAGGTAGAACTGCCGAGGGCGAGTCCTTCAAGTTGCTAGGCAATAATCGTTTATAACCCGACAACGTGAAAGCAGAGTATACGCATTCCTGCGGTTGCACTACTAGGAGCAGCTTTACTGTCTTCGAGACTGGCACGTTTCTGCCACTTTCACCTCATGATAGGACAAAAAAACTTCGATGCCTGAAGGCGTTCGTTCCTCACATGAAGCTGTAACGGTCTTTAGTTATTTCGAAAAGCAAAGTACTTAAGCAACAGAATACTGGATAACGGCACTACTTAGACGCGGGAACGCCAGTTGACTCGAGAGGCAGACTATTAAAGCAACAAAACTTTGGATACCGGTACTACACAAACGCGGAAACACTCGATCCCCAGGGACACTGTGCGGAATTTACGCTCAAGAGGCGGCGCACACTGGAAATGCAAGAGTGGCTACATTGAACAACACACAAAATGCTGCGACGTTTACCGTGTCGTTAAAATTGTTCGCCTGGTGGTAGGCGTCTACCGATTCAAAAATGAACTAAACCGTCAGTTCCCTGATCAAACGTTCCCTTCACGAATACATTTACCGCCACACCCTGAAACACCCTATCTGTTCAGGTCCTTTCATACAGGGTCTCATTACAAAAGAAAAACGTTTGATCCTCGATCCTTCCTTCACAAGAAAATAATACAAGCCGCTGCTAAGTCGTCGTGTTGGCATCCGTGGCGCACCAACACCATTTGCACCTGGAGCAATACGTGACCAGTCAATAAAATTGAAAACACACCGAACACACGGGCAGGATAGTTGGACACTAGTCAAAGGGGTTTTCCTTCAATGCGGTCTCGCTCATCTGTGCCTGTTCACCGTGCGCGCTCTTCAGCGTAGACATCGCCCTACAGGTCTGGTCTGCTTAGCGTCTACCGTTCACGCGCAGCAGTAGACCAGGTCTTATATACTGGCTCAATTTGCAGTGCTGAAACCTGATTCTGCGCCCAATCGCCGTGAAACGGCTCTTGTCAGAGTAGGCGTGCGGACAACTGGCATCGAATTTAACACACCTCGTGGCGCGACTGGGTGCCCCATGTTGACATCATCATAGCCTCTGGAAGGATTTCTGACGAGTCCCACACTTGGAGAAGATGAACTCTGACGGAACCCCGCAGCGATTCCGAAGTTACTTCCACAGCCGCTCCCAGGCCTGGAAGCGCCACCGTAGGGTGACCGCAAGGATTGGTCAACCACATGATCGAAAGAGCTACGATCCCGAGAGCCACGCACACTTGTGCGTGTAAGATCGCCTGCATGCCCATACTCTCCCCATTCGTAATCCTCTTCTATTATGCATGCCATCGACCGCTTCGTTCCTGGATCCTCTGCCTCGTCTCCATCGTCACTTACGCTAGGACTACGCACATGGCCCACATCGCCTTCGCCTCGACTGCTCTCCATATCACTTGGACAGGTGCTTTGTTTGTCTGCAGTGTCCTTCTCCCAAGGCGAGAACCGGCTACACCAACACGAGAGCCACCAGGGCACATCCAGCTTACGGTGGTACATCATCAGAATGATGAAGATGATAAAGAAGGCCGCCGTCGCAAAGACAGCCATAGCGAGGATCCAGTCCGGAATCACGTTGGTGCACTTCACCGACCGCGTAGCCACCTGGGGCTGAAACAGTATTGGACAAGAATAGAGACAGATCGCTTGATGATGTACATCCTTGAGACAAGATGGAATTTGTGGACCAATATCACGTGAATCCCGTCGCCAACCACTGCAGGACTGTCATTCAAGCACACCGACTGGTCTACAACTCGAATGTACAGTTCGACGGACGGACGAACTCCACCTTCCACACATCTTGTAGCTGGTGGCACATCCGAACTTGCCGCCGTATGCTTGGTAGCAGCCACAACAAAGATCTACAGGTTACCGTGAGTGTGCAATACACGCAAACCGATGATATAAATTTACGGTGCCTTCTTCCTCATTTAACCGGCTGCACGCTATTTCAGAATCTTACACAGGATTTCGAGTCTCGATTCTCAGTTCCTTCTGCTTATCCAGAACTTCCCTGCACGATGCCTTTCTTCCCGTTCCAACCCCGTTGTGTCTCTGGTTGCTGCTTACACTTTCTGGCATTCTCCCCGGATTAACGTAGTGGATTTCGAAGGTTCCTCGGAGCCGTTGGGCGAGACGATTGAGGATTTCGTGCGCCTTCAGACCGCGCCAGTCTTCCGCGGCTGCGTGCCCCAAGCCAAGGATTTTGATGTGCAACATGACAGTGTGCTGCCGAATCGCCTTCTCGATCTGCAGAACCTCACCGTAGTCAATTCCCGCGCCGAACTGCATCTTTCTATACAGCTGCCCTTTCCCACCTCCATGCTGCTCGAGGGGAGTCGCTGTGCCTTGCAGGACTATGCGGTCTGCTCGGAACTCTCGGGGAACCCCAGAATGGCCGAGCGGCTTGCGCTGGAGGACCTCGATGATCATCGCCATCATGCCGTCTTCCTTGCCGTTTGCGACAAAATCACTGTAACTTTGCAGCAGCATGACTTGAATGTCTGGGTCGAAGCTGACGCGATTCACCGTGTCGATTTTCTCATATTCGAACACCTCAGAGACGGTCGAGTAAATGAATTTCGTTCTACCCCACTCAAAACTTGCTAGCGACTGGTCCCACTGTAGTTCCGATTTGAGCAGCTGCGTCGCAGTGTAGGAGGAAACAAGTTTCTTCGAAGGATCCATGACGTCTGGCCACTCCTCGATAGGTTGCGTTGCCCACAAATCCAACAAAGTGACTTGAATCAAAACTCCATTCGGAGGGGTTTGCTCCTTGAACCTCTCCATCAACGTGAAGTCGATTTCCAGCCCCACCAGACCTTTCTCGTGTGTCCAGCCTTCTGCAGAGCGGGCGAAGAAACCCGAGACACGGACATCCGGAAGTTTGACGATGTCTCTTCGCATCGTTTTGCTTGTGGGGTAGAATCGGATGATCGCGCTCTCCAGTTTCATGAGAATACTTTGTCTGACTTCCTCTTGCAGCATCTGGAAATCCTGCAAACGCTGGAGAGAGTCTGGATCGAAGTCACCTGTCCCGATCTCGGGAATTCGGCGTCCTCCCCAACTCCCTCTTGAACGCGGCCCATGCCCACCGCTCGAGAGCATTGCAGAGAGACGCCGAGGGATGTGGGAAGATTTCGCCGACATTTGCGCAACGGGCGAGGGTGTCGTAGTGCTGCTAGAGACGCGAGGCTGTTCGACGAGAAGAAGGATGATACCGTTGTGGGGTCTGACAGCGAACAAACAAAAGAGACAACCAAACATGTGCAGAGCGCTTCGTGCTTGCTTCTTACCTGGTACGTGTTACAACTCAGAAATGCAACTACACAACGCAGGCCTTTCCCTTCTGTCATGACTTCCACTTTTGTTTGTCGCACGTGGCCTCCCAATCTGGAACTGTAGGGGACGGAAGCTACACTCCACGACTAGGACTAGTGCGGAGACAAAATAGAGATCAAAAAAGTATAGTGACCTTTGGCTGTGACACGAACCGCCTTCTGCCTGAACATGAGGATCGAGAGCCGCATTCGCGAACTGCATTACGAGCATCAGAAGCATGCATTTCGACTATAAATTGTATTGTTAGCGTCAGCCAGTGCAGATGCGAAGAACAACGCGTAAAGGGACACATATGTCCGTGTCACCGACGTGACAGTGACCGCGTCCTTAGTCTCCTTCCCTCTTCTCCGGGAAACGTGTTCTCGTTTCGCTGTTCTCGTCACTTACTTCTGAGTGACATGTTGTCGCATTGCTCGGCTGAGCAGAAGAACCATGGAGAAATACCGCCGACTTTCACTGAAAGCGAACATGTATTTATAGTACAGTTCATCGAGAGAGAAAGCTGCATACAGAGGAAACAAAGAGAAAATCGTAAACAGTGTTTTCTACGCATTGATAGAACAAACAGCAGACACCCCCCGAACAAGACGAAGGAAGGGTGCTTGTTGAAGAATTTCGCGCCCGCCCTCTAACCTTGTTGCTATGTTTCCGAGGACACTCGAAAACACACAAGCGACACCACCAGGACGTTTCCCCACGGGACACGAGACCTCCCTACCAAAACAAGACAGATCGACATGCACCAAATAGCGCGGGTATTTCCCTCCACGTCCGAGCCCTCTCTCCGTGCTTTTCTTGGCAGTCGTTAGCGACCTTTCTTACGTTTACAGTGAGCCGGGGCAGTAGGATCTTGTCCAAGGAAAACAGCCTTCCCCCAGGCGAGGCCCATAGCATCTTCCACCGTATCAAAGACGTGAGCAAGAGTGGTCACCCCGTCGAAAGGAACATGGACATCTCCCATGGCGAAGAGAACCTTGCGCAAGCGAACGTCCTTCGCCGCCTTCTTGAGAACGCTGGGAAACTCGGCCCCCGACGGCAGAGTATCCATCAGCGTTTTGAGCTGGAGCGCATTCGCAAGCACCGGCACAGGAGGTAAATCAAGACGCTCTACTCGTGGACAAAAAGAGATCCAGCTCGATCGAGCCTCGAAGCAAACATCAGTCACACTCACCACACACACTGAGAATCCCGTGGAAGGTACGCTTCTAGGACAGCGCCGACCTCACTTCAAGGGGTTCGCCACAGACAGCCGATACAAAAGACAAAACTGGAAGGTGTACGGGCTGCACGCTCTCCTGTCGAAATCGTTTTACAACGAGCAACTGACATCGCGACGTTGCATTCAGTCCTCACTGCAGAACATGCGACCTGCCTTGTTTCCTCGGTCGAGTGCACTAAAATGCACAAGAATCCGGCTTACCCCGCTCTCGAAGGCCTGAGGCATTCCACACTCTCGGAAGTGTTCGTAGCGCCTCCGAACAAGGGAACTGGCCCCCGCGGGAGGCCCGAAATCGCGCGTGTGATTGAGAAGCTCTTGAAGAAAATGACTGCCGCCGCCGTCCGCGTACGAGTAGAAGGGCCACTCGAGGCCGTACAGAACTGACAGGGTGAACCAGACGCGGTACTGCTGCTCGTCAGACTTGAGGTAGTCGCAAACTTGTTGCCGGGGTATGTCACAGTGGAATTGCCCTGTCAGAAGACAGCAACAAGCGCAACGCATGCATCTCGAAAACGCGAGCCACTTGATGGACTTCTCTCGTGCAGGAGCGGCCGCCACAGACAGCCACGTGTTCGAAAATTTATCGTGTTGCCTTCGCGTTGGAAGGCCGACCACGCACTACTTCACCCCGAAGCTGCCACTTCTTCACTGAGCACCACAGACACCCTTGAACATGAAAACCAAACGGGCGCGCCACTGCCCTTGAAACGGATGGAACTTGCCTGGACAGATGCACGGAATAAGAAGAGTTCCTGTCACGCCAAATCGCGTGTGGTCTTGGGAAAGCGACTTCGGAACTCTCTATGTAGATTCATACACACATGTTCACATACCCTCGGTACAGAAAGTCCCCCACGAAGTCGTCTGTTCTCTTCCAAAGTGTGCACACATTGCTTCGCCTTTCCGTGATTCCTCTCTCGAAGTGAGACGGCGTTTCACCGGAAGAAAGGTGTCCACTGTTTGTCCACATCTGCCGTTGCATCGACGGATGCAGCGATCCAGCATGCAAGTACGGTGCTCCCCAAAGTCGCCATCGGATTCCTCTCGCTCCGTCTTCCCCCCGACGACTTACGCAGCTTCTTCTTGGCGATTCTGGCGAGACTTTCTCGCGTCACCCTCATCCGACGCATGACGCCATGGCCGACTAGACGCTCGTCAATGCCAGCGTGAGATCCGTCTTCTCTCTTTTTCTTCGGATCGCCGTTCTTTCTCGAGCGTTCCTTCGCCGCAGCTCCCCCATCGGCATCGACTTCCTTGTCTGGAGCCACGGGGGGAGAGGGACGCGCTGCG
>AVCM01000003.1:0-16080 GCA_000447165.1 Hammondia hammondi
GCGCCGGTGCCTCGGGCGTCTATACGCCTGGCGCGAGTTGGGGAGACGGGAGTGTTGCGCAGTCGCAGGTCGGCGTAGACAGTCGGGAGGAAGAGCGAGAAAGGTTCGGAGACATTGAGAAGCGGGCGGAGTTCGTGGAGAACGAGCTCGACGCGGTGGGCGTGTACTCGGGGAGCAGAAGTCAGGCAGACGGCCAGAGCGACCGGCAGTCCCCGCATGCGTCGTGGAGGGTTCACTCGCCATCTGTCTCCCCGGGCGTTCGAGACCCAGGGAGCTCATCCAGCGGCTATGGGGTCGAGCGAATCGCAGCACACCCTGAGAACGACTTTTCGCGCGCAAGCCAGTTCGCGTCCCCGCATTCGCACAGCGAAGGGATGCAACGGGAACAGCGAGAGCCCGGCCAGGAGTTCTACGGAGCAGCCGATGCGGGCGCGCAGTTTTTGCAAGACGAATTCGTCGATGTTGCCGAGCCCAGCGAACTACACAAAGTAAGAACACGTTCTTGTTTCGGCGTGCCTATCTGCCTCGCGTTTCCTGCATTTTTACCTGTACATTCACCTTTGCTATACCGGGGTTGAGTGCTCCACCCCACCTACGAGGAGGCTATGGCAACCGTGGAGCGTCGACGAAACTGCTCATCCACGCACAGGGGAGTGAAACGCGGATGTTCGGAGGAGTTGCAGGGAATACGTGTGTCACCTGTGAGTTCTGGAAGGGGCTCAGAATGACTTCTCATACTTTCCAAGTGGTGCAGATCTGCGGACGCCGGCTCGGCCGTAGATGCTTGCATGCATGCGCGATCGTTTCTTTGGCTGGGAGGCAGCTGCAAAGAGAGACGCGGGGAAAACTGTTCACCACCTTAAAACTCTGCGTCAGTCTGCGTGCGTCCCTGCTGTTCCTTTCGCAACTCGGTTCCTCCCATGTCGGTGCCACCTAGCTGCTTTGTTCTTCCTCTTCTAGCAGTCCCTCTCCTGTGCTCGTTGAGAGCCTCTTGGAGTGCGCGCGTCTCTCTTCTTCAGCGCTTGTAGTTGTTTCCCTGGTAGGAGGCCCTTCAGTGGGGTGGTTGTGGCATACCGTTGAAAGAACTGGGTTGTCTGTATCTCACAGTGCGTAGTCAGTATCCTCGGCACGTCTCTGTCTTACGGGCGTTATGCAGTTCTCTCTCGCTGCGGTGTGGTGTGCTTTTCCGGACTTCCGACTCTTTCTGCTTTTCTTATGTTTATCTCTCATGCGGTTCGTTTTCCTGTCCCCTCTCGACACCCTCTTTTGTTTATTCCTTTTTCTCCGTGTCGCAGGGTGTGGCAGGCGGGAGCGACAGTTCCTTTTCCGACGTAGAGGCGTGAGGCGTCACGTGCGATGCGCGAATTGTGTGCGAAGGAAAGGGGAGAAGAGCGGGAATCAGAGTGAATACCAACAGTTACGCAGAGGGGCAGAATTTCAGAAGTTGGGCTAGCGGTCAGGCGGTCGAAAGCGTCCAACGGGCCAGTCAACGGAATTTTTCTGTGGGGTGTAAAAGTATCTTGGCGGCTATCGAGAAACGCGAGCGGAAAAGGGGGAAATGTGTTAAGAAGAAGAGACACCCCGCGACAGAAAAGCGAAGCAAATCGAGATCAACCAAGTACGAAAGACACCGTGAGGCAGGCGCGCAGACCAGAAGGTGAAAATCGATGCATGCACACGGTAAGGGTGGCGTGGAGGAGGACGAGGCAAACAGCAGGAGGTCGGTAGCGCGCTGGAGGACTATGAAGTCGGAGGCCGAATAGATGCCAAGGATCGAGAGGAGAAGCAAGGAGGCGCAAAATGTCGTACATGGAAAAGTGTGTCCTTCGCAGCATTGAAGTTGATACTCAGCTGTCCCTGTGAGACGCGAACTTCCCGGCTTTGATCTTCACGAAAGGGAAAAGCGACGAACGCTGTGGTAATCTGAAAATCCCAAAGACTAAGAGTGGAGCTGTGAGATGAAGAAGCAAGCAATGATGGAACGAGAGAGCTTTTTCAGAGAATAGAAAAAAACGGTTTGTCCTTTTGTTTTTCCAGCGCGGCTTTTTCCGGTTGCGAGACCCGCCACACACATGTGTCTTGCCCTTTGCCTCCTCAGTTCTTTAAATAAGGCCGGATGGAGTTTTCCAACGTTCTCCCGAAGCCGAAACGCGTTTTGCTTCTTTCCTTTGAAAAGAAAAGGCAACTGCAGAGCTGCTTTCTCTCCACATTCCCTCCACGAGTTCCTCTCTTCGTCCACTCCATGCGGAACCACAGAGAGCGCACGTGGGTTGGAAACAGTTTAGTGTAAGCAAGCGTGCACTCCAGGCGTCGTCCGTAGGCCAGAAGAGACGGCGGACTCTCACAAGGAAGGCTAAGAGAGGTAGTTTACGATGCCATAAGTACTAGCGTATCGCCGGTCTGGGAGGGATTCCTTTCAGCACCGCAGAATATGCTGGAAATTACCATTACGGTACGACCGGCATAGGTAGATAGGCAGAGATTTTCTCCTGCGACACAAACGCAACCTACAAATGCATTTTTCAATCGTAGACGGTTTTTCAACTGAGAGGCCTTTTCCCGTGCGAGCTCTCTACACCGCTTTGGGGAGCGGCCGTGGGACATGCGGGCTGATGTGTGTTCTGGGCTCCCGCGGGCTGTGATTCCAGATCATGTGCTATCCCTGATCTTTCCTTTTTTCATGTCGCCTTTGTACGGAAGATACGGTAAGACGCTCCTGAAGCGCATTTGAACGCTGCAGCGACCCGTGTGATTGGTATAAGAAATGTCATTGAAAGTAAGAACCGAAGTTTTCAGGTGGATTTCGGTGTAGAGCGCAGCACCTCACTGTAATGTTTGAGACAGCTGAAAGCGGTGGATTTCAACATCCTGCCAGGATTCATGTTTGTTTGGAGGCTGTTCTTGTCAAAAGGGTTCGTTTAGTTCTTTGGATGTGGGTTGTTTGGGTGCAGTTGAGTCTGCTCGACCTCCAGCTACTTCCACGCGAATGTTTTGCAGGAGAATCGTCCTGGGGGAAGCTATCTCCGAGACAGGATTATTAAATGGCTTTTTCAGCGCTGCCGTTCTCCGTTTACCTATATTTCTCTGGCACAAAAACGAGGCAAAAATCTAACGTGGCTGAACCTCAAGAAATATCTCTGTCATGTGGGGGAGCAACATCACTGGTAACAGTCTAGAGATTCGAGTGCTCCACGGAAACTTGGAAAAAAACGAACCGTTCTTCCTTAACTAAACTCCTGCAGGAATATGTAGTTTGTTCTTCGCCGTAGTGACACGCCTATCTACAAGTTCCCATGGGTTTTATTTCCACGAACCAGGGAAAACGTGTCTGATAATGCAAGGCTGTGCAGTGAAAGTTGCCTCCCTGCGACAGCAACGGCCGTGCGTAGTTCTCTGGAAATTCGCTCTGTTTAGAGGATAAAACCGCCGTGCTTCCGACTCCAGTCCCCTCAAAGTGTGTGCGGGGGAAGGGGTGAATGCGCTCGAGACACCGGCCGTGACCGAGGCGCGTCTGCAAAATGCTCACTTGAACAGCACGTTTCTAGCCGCTAAGCCACAAATTAAGAGAGCTTTTTTCACTGTTTGAGTCACGGAGTGCCGCCCTGAGGTCTTGTGTAAAATAACTGCCGCCGCTTCCGGCCTCGAACATGGCACACTCTCGATTTTACGCGCAACCCGTCGGGTCCTACGCGGAATCGATTGTCCGACAGGCGAGCGTTTTTCTGGAGCGCGTAGCCTTGGATTTACCGACGAGGAAATTCGCCATCGAGAAAATCGACGGAAATCTCGACGGTTTCAAGTTCTTCTCTTTCATTTCAGGAGACGACCAAAGGTCTCGAAAAAAGCCGAGTCAAGAGATACTTGTCACTCTAATTTGCACGGCTCCCGAGTGCCCGCAAGCGTCGCGCGCTCCTGTCCCTCCTGTTCAACCGCTTCATGACGAATCAGTCCGCTGAGGAAAAGTTTATTGACTGGTTTTTATCTGCGACACAAGTGTCGCTCGAGTCGTCGATTGCGCTGCAACTCTTCTGACCTACCGCCGCAACTCACAACTGAAAGCCGCTTCTCCTGGCTCTTCTCTATCGCCAACTCGCAGTCGCGGCTGGCGCGATGAATTCCTCTTACACGTACATCCCGCCTCCGGCGGCACAAGCAGAAGCGTCAAGTATACCGGTCGGGACGTACGGAAGAGAAAGTGCCACAGAAGTGGAAGAAACCTTCACCAGTGAGAGTCCGCCAACGTTCTCTGCACCCCTGGTGCGCGTGCCCCGTGCGCGAGCGACGTCCAGAAGGCGGGTTTTCGATCAGGAGCCAGACACAAGCGTCAAGTCCGCCAGATCTCGAAACGTTGTTCGCGGGAAGAGACTAGACTCCCGAATTGTTGCGATCGGAATCGCAGTTGCTATCTTTCTGACGCTGCACTGTGGGAGGTACGTAACACACCGGTTGGCTGCGACTTCAGGTACAGCAACGCGTGACTCTCAGATTGAGGAGAGCGCCTTGACTGGAAGTACAGAAAAACAGAAAGAGAATCAGATGATCGATTCGACTACTCAAAGCGAACAAACGCCGGCGGGCGTTCGTGCGCAAGCCGTGGAAGCGTCTGCCAAGTCGAAGAACCTCTTCCACCACTTCGTCACCGAGATGCCCTGGGGAAAGTTTTCTCTGGCGAACTTGCCCACGATCTTGGCTCTCTACGCGCCGTTTACTGCTTTCGCTTTTTCCATCGTCGCGTACTACATCCTGGAAGTCCCTGGTGCGATCGACAAAGTGCTGGAGCTGTTCAGCGGACGAGACGTGTCGAACCTAATCACCAACGCGAAAGTCCTTCTCGGGAGCAGCATGACGACGCTCGAGTCTTTCGAGGAGAATGCGAAGAAGGATAAGACCAAATAGATCAGAAATGTGCCGAAAAGCTGGTCACGGATGAAAACCAGAAAGGCGCATGCACGGCTTCACCAAGGTTCGAAGGACGTTACACTTTCGTATCCTTGTGTAGCAGAAGAATGACTGGAGATGCCGCGACACGTCGAGGCGCCGATCAACAGATCTCTCCTGTACAGGATGAGCGAGAAACAACGCAGTGAAGAGAGAAGGCATTTCGCAGCGAACGGGGAAGGAGCAGAACCGACAAGACAGGAGGACGCATCGACGGGTGGACAACACACTTGAAGCAGAAGCAACAGGCAAATACACAAAACACTGTCTTGGACACGGGCATGAACAGGCTCGACACCGACCTTGTGAGCTCTGAGTCACCAGCAAACGCCGTCTCGAAAAAAGTGGAATGTTGTCGACTGAAGGGAACTTACTGAAAGCGAAGGGAAATGCGGGCAGGGACGGCTCTTCAAAGCGATGCCTGGGTGAGTGGTGAACTTTTTAAACGCATATGTGTCCGCGTATCCAGAGCGTGGCAGCGCTTTTTTCCGTCGCTGGGTTGTGCTGAGTTATATCCGCGATGCTTCCATTTTAAAGCGTCAAAGAGCGTGCTGGTCTCAAGGTTGGTCGCTGCAACTTTTACAGAACCTTGGCTTGTTTTGGGGGGTCTGGCGGAGGCAACAGCCCCGACCTCGTGATTTTTCGTTTTTCTTCACGTGGCCTACCTAGTGTTCGTCTGGGACAAGAGTCCAGGTGTGAAACCCCAGACTCGAAACCCTAAATACTGGACACGGGTCTTTGGCAGAATGACAAACCGCTCTTCAGGAGGAGTGCTCGTCGCGGCCGGACTCTGCGTTCGACCTCGCATAGAGGTAAAGTATTTTCTGTCTTTGAAAATGACGTGAATGGGCGCTACTTGCTGATTTTTTTTTCGTTGCTGTCCGAGATGTGTGTGCCCTCCATTTTGATGAAAGTCATTCTTGGCCGTGTTTGTTAAAAGAGGGTTCGCCTGGTAAACGAATGCAGCATCGCAGGCTCCTCGTAAATGCAGCGTCGTACCGTGTCTCATGCAAAGTTTTCCTGCTTTGCAGGTCTGTCTACGCCGTCTTTCCATGCTCGAGCCCGTTCCTTCCAGAAATCTACATGTTGTGGACCTGATATGGTACCCTCCCTCGTTTGACAGTACTGTGCAGTTTTGTGGAGGGAACCGTGGGGTTGAGAGGAGAACAGTCAACTTAAGAAGCATCCTCTGCTGTGGTGTGGACTAGCACGTTGGACGCAGCAGGTCGCTTACATTCCCTTATGTTATGGAACAGTAGATTATGATAAGGTACTGGAACGAGGAGAGCGGGTGGTGTACAGCAACTGTAGATACTGCTGTCGTAGCTCCCTGGGTATCCAATCCAGTGCTGGGGAGCTCCGGGAAAGGGAATGAAAAAGGATCTTTTTGAGACTCCGCGTGACCACGAGAATTTGTGATTGATGTTGGAATCTGTGGAGCTCAGTTTTGTGACTGCTTGGACTGTGCCTTCCCCCTCGCCCTCACCCTACACATTCTCCATGGTTTGCAATTCATCGTTGAAGTTAGTGTGTCAAACCAACGAATATCGCTTGGGATTCACTTCTACACTAACAACAACCTTCGAAACGATGAGACGCGCACGGCGCTTAGACTCAGTCATCAGGAGTCTCCCTGATCTCTGCAAAACAGCGGCTCCAGATGGAGCATGCTTAGCCAGTATTCCATGTGAATGCAGACTCTTCACCTTCGTTAAATATTTAGTTTGATGTATTCTGGGCTAGCGACAACTTTTTGGGTGCCGTGAATGAAACTGAATCTGAGTGAAACACTGACTCGCGTGGTGATGCACTCTGAGCTGGAATCGTATGGAGCGACGCTTATGTAAGGTTACGTCCGCACGTAGACCACTTGCCATCGTTCCTGGAGAAACACATAAATTGCAGTATACAACGAAGTTCTGTGTCGGAAGCAAGTGAGTGAACCGAAGAGCGCCCCGGCAAAACGAAGAGCCCTCCAAAAATCTTCCTGTCGTTGTGTGAAATACATACATCCTAAATTCGCTTCTAGGCTAACCGGCAGCACCGATGCTTCGGTGCGGAGCGGTGCTGCTGGGGATGCTAATCACTGTAAGCAGAAAAAGGAGAGGCACTGGGCATCGTTTGTTAGTTTCCCGTTCATCTTCAACGTGAAGGTGAATGTCACACGCAGACGCTGATATTTCCTCTCACCAGGATGTGCCTGCGTTTCCGCCGATACGGGGACAAGCGACAGTCAGCACGTTTCTTGCATCGTCCCAGTTACCACTTCTCTATGATGCGTCGCTTGGATTCGGGTCTCACAATATATATCTCTAAATCCTGGGGTATCAGAGGTCGTTTCACGTGGCCTGCAACGTATAACAATTGGGTGTTGAACAGTTCAGCGGCGCCACACATGCCTTTTCCGTGATGGGAATGTCCAGGTTACAGTAACGTGAAGTTACTGTACTGCCATGTCTTCCTCGGCATCACTTGTGGATAGGTCAGTGAAACTCGTTTCCTGCAGTCCAACAGTGTCCTGACATGCGAGGCTTCCTTGTATTCAGTGATACGTCGTCGAGCAACGCTTGGGTCATAAAGTGTTCAGGCCTTTGGCTACACGATGGTAAAAACTGTGGCCAATGCCCAAGCCTCTCCACCAGGCGTTCACCACAGAAGCACACACGTTTCGCAAGATTTTCATAAGCTTGTCATCTCGGTGACGTTTGGTGCTGTGTGTTTGCTTCTAGAATTTTCCACCCAGAAACTAACGCATATCCCGAAAAACAAGGTCCCATACTGGGAACGCAAGAATAGGCCATTGTGCAAGGCGTGTAACTAGGGTCAGCGCCGGACCACCGGGGGGTCCATCCTCCCAAGTCTATCTACCGCCCGGCCTCAATTGAATGCAAATTATACAGTAAAACAGGACGGTTTCCTTTTCTTTTGGTTCTGGCAAACCTCACCACTGGGCCAAACTTATGTTTAGGCTATCTTGATATATTTTGCGGAGGACAGTGTGAACCAAGATTGTGGTAAAAACCAGAAGCAGCGAACGAGAAACAGGTTGAAATCGGGAGATGATCGTATGCGGGCGTCACGCTTTTGATGCCTGCAGATGCACATCCCCCTGAATTGCAGATTGTGCCTCACAGCAACACATCTTGGTGTTGCTAGAAGGTGAAAGACAACGTGCCAGTATCATTCCTGCGTGACGGACTTGCCATTTCACACGTCGTCATATTCAAAGGAAGGCACGTGTACTTTTCTCCGCGTACACCGTCTTTTCTTTTTCCGAAAACCAATACGGCTGTGCTCTATTCAGCCTCTGCTGAGACTGCTCCATTATCGTCGCTCACGCTGCTGCGGTAGGAGGTGTAAAATTGAACTTCGTCGGTTCGTACACGACCATGTGATCACATTGCGGGATGAAATATGCGCCGATACGTCCTAAGGGCGTGAACCGCGTGGCTGGAGACAGGGAAAGCCCTGTTCGCCCAAAAACCAATCTACGGAATCACCAGATCCTACCATTTTTGGCTAGGCAGGAAATGCAAAGACTGTGGCCCGTACTCGGATAACCAAACAGCGCCAATATCAAAAGTGGTGACGCCCTGGTATTCAAGTTGAATTTTCCTGTGACAGTACCAGTTGAAAAACGGTGTCGGTCGACGCGCCTTTTCACACGTCTTAAACAATAAATACCAATGCGAAAGAAGCTTCTTTCAACCACAGCTACAGTCGTATTCTTCGTCCTCGACAGATATTGTCTACGTATCTGTTCCGTTTCTCACGACTTAAGGACTTCTACTGATGTTCCAAAGTGAATAATCCGGTCAATCCGTTTTTGCCGCGTTCGACTTTCCAGAGTCTTTCAATGTGGTAAAATAAGGCTGGAAACTTTCAGGGAGAAGGTCGACAGGTTGAGAATGTGTTCACTCGCGGAGTCCGTCATGAAGGTATGAAGCCACGTGGGCTGATGTCTGTCATTCCGAGGACGAAAGGAAGTTGTGGCTCTTTTCTAACTCGCCAACTTTTTCCCTTTCTGTCAAGTTCCCAGGCAATTGCATACGGGCAGACTGCATAGAAGAGCACTGTTTTGAGTGAGAGCGACGACCTAGGCAGCAGAGCACGCCACATGCCGGGGAGAGTCGAAATCGACTATCAGACTGGTGGTAGCAGTAGCCATACTGAGAGGCCTAGTAGCAGAACATCTCCGCATTCTTCGCTGGTAAGGAACGGAGTGGAACAGCATGCGCAGCATCCTCGACTTACGTATCCTTTCGAAAGAGATGTTCCCTCTGCTTCAGTTTATTCTTCTTTAGGAGGGACGACCAATATGGAGACCCACCGTACGTATTCTTTTACCGGAGGCTCGCATTTTCTCGCAGAAGGCAGCGCCAAAAGAGACCGAAGAACGAGCTCAGGCAGCCAGATCACAGCCGAACTCTCAAGTTCGAGTTTCGAGGCCGGGGACGGTGGTGGACTCAGCTTTCCAAACGCGTGCATGGGAGCGGCACGAAGCGACACGGCACAGACAAAAATGTCGAACACCAGTAGCCACAGAAGAAGCGAACTTCCTTCGTTTCTCACCCGCACCAAAGAGGGAGCTAGTCTAAGGCAACGCGGCCAGCTTGTTCATGATGGCGAGAGTTTTCCAAGAGACGAGAAAAGACCAATGTTCTCTGACAAGATGGACGCTGCTGGGATGGCAGAGTCCGTCGCTTCTTTCGAAGAGACAAGCCTGAGCAGACATAGTACTGGGAATCGAGCAGCTGCTTCATCGAGTAGTGTAATTAGAAACTCCAGGAGAACCAGGGAAACAACAAACGAAACACCAGCTCTGTTGTCGAGCACTGGAACTGGCACTGGCACTCAGTACCCCGTTCCGCACGCTGAAGACCTCAGTACTTCGATTTCATCGAATGCCGGTAGGCATACTCCGCCTACGACCTCCGCCCACGATGTTTTGTCGAGCGGAGGACGAAACGCGGTGGACCGTGTGTCTTCTCGTCAAATGGAGTTACGCGCAGCAGCCTTAGAGGCAAACTCAGAGTTTTCTCTTTCGGGTCACGACAGCAAAAGGAACTTCGGTACCAGCACCGCTACGAGTAGTTTTAGAAGTGCCCTGGGAGGAGGTCTTGGATACGATGAGAAATCAGCAGGACGAGAAAGGGAGGACGGTTCTCCACGGGGGTCGACTGTGACTTCAGTCTTGACAGAGTGCCAAGATGATATGATTCGTGGTCGTAATAGCAGTGGGGGAAGAAACACAAGAAGGGGCTCTTACGACAGCGGTGTTGAGAGGGACATGGCAAGAGGTACTTCTGGGGCCAGAATCGCGAACAACAGTCGAGAGAAAACAACAGACAAAGAGCAGATTCGGTTACCAGAACGGCGGAGAAGCGCAAGGGAAGATGATATCCAGCTGGAATTCGATGCGTCTACGAGCAGCAAAGATCGGGGGATGTACCCAGATGAATCAAAGGTTGATCTTCGACATGCGCTACTTCTGCCTAGCGGTCATGTCTACCACTTAGGTGAGCATGGTCACCTTGAAATAGATATCTGTTACAACAAAAATATATATATGAGTGCCAGTACAGCTGTACATGTCTGCATCGGTTTTCGTCTGTCTACTGGCCTGTCTTTTTTCTTCTCACCCTTATTTTCTACCGCTGTCTTCCCTTTTGTGTTGCTCGTGTCATCCCCGTCTTTCATTTTAAGCAGATATTCACTTTACGTCGTACTCATTGACGCTTACATGCAGTTAGACTGTTAACTCCCTGTTTGAGCCTGAATCAATCTACTGGACAGAGGCAGGGACAGGGCTCCTGGGACGTGCCAGTTTTTGCACTCACTGTGGTATTTTCGCCTTTCCTGACATCCCCTCAGGCGTGCGGAGAGGAGACGTCTATCCAAGAATTCTTACCGTCGGGCACACCGCGAGAGCGGACTTTCTCGCCGATACTCTTTTGGAAGCAAAGCGCAGTCGGTTGAGTCTTACGAGCTCTCGCTTCTTCAAAGTACACTCGGGTAAAATGACAGACGCACACAACCAGTTTGAATGTTGGTTTTGCTGTTCTGTCTGGCCTTGCTCTGTAACTGAGATAAGACTTTAAGCCCAGGCACCTTATCAGTTCACTCTTTTGTTGCCTCTAGGCTATTACAAAGGCACCAAGGTCTCGATCATTGCCACTGGCATGGGCGCACCAATGATTGAGCTTCTCATGCGGGAAGTCTCATACATCACCGACGGTCCTTTGGCTGTGGTTCGACTTGGTACGCTGCAACCGTAACACTGCATGGGATCAGGCGACAGTCTTATTGCGTTTCCTGGACAATGCAAACTGCTAGTTTTGTGGTTCTCAATGCCAGGACTGCCGATTGTTTGATCGCATATTCACCTGTAGCAGCGCTTCGTGGCGTCTTTACTTTTTCTCAGCGGGGAAGATGGCTACGTGAAGCTACCTGACATCCGACTGGATGTGGCAAGAAAGGGCAGCTACACAAATAGACGCTTGCGCGTACATATCTGCGCACTGATGTGGATGTATACGCACCTATGTCTATCTGTCCATCTACAGAACATGCAACTAGCATCCTGCATCAATGTGTATTTATATATGTGTGCTTGCGGTTGACTGTATGCGTATTATTTGTGTAGTTTCATGAACGCGTGTGAACGGATGACACAGAACCAGTAACATTCCCGGTTTTTGCCACCGCTATATAATCGAATATGTGCATCGTAGTGAAAGTGGATCGCGAGGACTGTTTTGTTCTGCGAACTGCGCCTTTCGTTGACTGGCCGAACTCACATGGTTCTCCTAAACAGGAACCTGTTCGCTCTTGAATCCACGGCTGCGCCCGGGATGCCTAGTTGTCGCCACAAAGGGCGTCATGGGGTGCTACAACGACTACACTTTCTTCGATGGCTCGATGGAGGACGGGGCTTGCCTAAAAGGTAAGGATGACTGTGACCTCTCGTAGACAGTGCGCCGTATGGTCACCTACAGAATCCTCCCGTTCCCCCTTTCCACCTTGCCAACGTGTGCAGCTGGGATAAAGATACGCACATATATCAATACATATGACACGTTCTAGAGTTATTGTAAGGTACGTTTGTACTTTTCATGTATCCGACCGGTGCTGTTGGCGTCTGATGGGCATTTGTGTTTCCCTTTCAGGTGTGTCACCATACGTCATTACGCGTCCGTGTGCACCAGACCACGAACTTTCTAAGTAAGTCTTCCAGAAGAGGCACAAGAACCTAGTGTGGAGAAGCGTTGGGCCCTGTCTCAGTAGCCATGTCTGCATTAACTGTTGGTATCTATGTATGTAGGCGAACGTGCGCATTTTCACTTGCGGAAGCGGATACATTTGCATTCACATCACCCATATGCTGACACCATGGGCTGAGTCTAGGAGGGCCGATTTAGAGCACTGAATCACTCTACAACAGGGAGCAAGTTCGCGCTAGAGAAACAAATTTCAGGGGCGCAAGAACATTGTTGCCGGTTCTATCTTTCTAAGCATAGAGGTTTCTGCTCCTCGAGACGAAACAACGAGGAAAGCCTTCCCTTTTCCACCTACGCCCTCAGAATCTGTTCTCCAAGGTGATTTCCGAATCGGACACAGTCTCAATTAGTTCGGTCCCCACTGCAATTTTTTCCGTGGTCAACTCCCTTTCCTCTTTGCGCAGCCGCATAGTTGAGAACATTTCCAAAGCTATTGACGATCCCTCGCTTCTTCACTTAGGTAAGGCCGGAATCGTCTGCCATACATGCATTACGCAGCGCTTGCGCGTGGATATCAAGATTTTCGGAGGTGAAGACAAAAACGGAGATGCAGTCCTGCATGAGTTTCTGTATAGAGATATTGGTAAAATGCATGCGTGTACATATCTGCAAG
Organism: Hammondia hammondi; assembly: GCA_000447165.1. Taxonomy (NCBI): domain Eukaryota; phylum Apicomplexa; class Conoidasida; order Eucoccidiorida; family Sarcocystidae; genus Hammondia; species Hammondia hammondi. The sequence continues at coordinate 12,832 of AVCM01000003.1, forward strand.
TACAAGCAAGCGTTTCAGCAACAGAAACGAGCCGCTTGAGCCAGTGTTTAACATGAGTTTGAGACGACGCGGATGCGACTGCGATCAGTGGATGTGTCCACTACTGCACCTCTATCTTTTCAGGTCTTCATGCCTCGGCTGAGAATTTTTATGCATGTCAAGGCCACGTGGACAACTTATTCAATGACAGAAACGAGAAACTTCTAGATCAGCTTCTTTCCCACGGAGTTGACAGCATGGACATGGAAAGCCACCAACTTCTTCATTTGGCGAATCGGCGTTTCAAACCTGTAAAGGCTGCAGCTGCGCATATCGGCATCGCCCACAGAACAAACGATCAGTTCGCTCACCCAATCACAGTAGGTTGTTCGACGAAGACTTGTTCTCTTCTAATGAAAATTGCAATGCACAACGGATCAACAAGCATGTGGTGGTGGATGTTGGCTTGCTCGTTTGTAGGAGACATACATATGGATCTCTATCTGCGTCTGTATATCCGTCTCTGTCTCTACAACGATAAAAAGGCATTTGCCAACGAGCGAACACATGTACACAAGCACCTACAACATTCATGGTCGTCTGCATAATATTTTATATTTCAGCACGCCCATGCGAGCGCAATCGTGTGACGGTCGAACAGATGGGCACAAAGTGTTGGTATCTCTAAAGGCAGAACTGATGTTGATCCCTAACAATTGTATTTCTGAAGGAAAATTATCATTCGGGAATGACAGTACACTACTGTTCATTTTCGTTATGCACACTGCCATGAGGCGCGTGCCGCCCCTCTTCAAAATACTGGGGTTTGCACTTCTTTTCGACATTTTGAGCGATAAAATGGGATCGACAGACCAACTGTTTTGTTCTTGTAACATTCCTGGTTTTTTTCCATCATAATTCCGTTTAGTGGTGATTTCGGTTTTTCCTTTTTCCCTCTGCCTTTTGCGTGCTGTTTGCTCAGGCAGAAGTGCTGAACGAGCGAGTGCTCCTTGGAGGTAGAGCCTGTCTCGACGCTTTGGTATCCGTACAGATGTGAATGGCCCTCGGCGTCTCCTCCCTCAGTTTTAGAAAAATTAACTCTTTTTACATTTGCGCGAATTGAAGAGAAAGGAAAATGAAGAAAGCCGTACAACAACTTAATGCTGGTAGCATATTCTTGTGTACTAGATACCCCCAGTGTGTGTTGCCGTGTGCATCAGCTCGCATCTGCATACATTTCCGACTCTAGAAATGTGTACGCCGATGATGGTTAGGTGTGTGTGTGTGGAGCCGTCTGTTTCTCTTTTTACACACACACGCTTCGTTCTATTGAAGAGGGAAATCTCCTCTACCCCTGCTACGCCCAAGCAGGCAAGAGAGCCTACGGTACGCCACGTGTCCTCAGTTGCCAAGCAATGTTTCGCTACCTTGGGCTGTAGTTATGGGGAGGCCGTCGCTATGTCCATAAAATAGTTGCTTCCTGTGCATCACTTTGCGCTCAAACAACGCTGAAAACAGTGTGCTTCAGCGTCCTTCCGAACGTGAAACAAGCCCGGCAGTTCCACTGCCGCCAGACGTCATTCGATATACATTCGGGCCCTTGTATGAACGAACATTGCACACATGCACACATTTTTTGTATACCCTATTCTTCTTCGCATTCGAGAGTCTGTCCGTACATTTGCGCGCAGACAGAACGTACGACTATGAGTGTTTTCTAAGACTTTAAAAAGACGAATTGAGTGAGCACTACAGCGAAGGCATCATGCGACTTTCGCTGGCAAACAATGACCACTTCCCACAGAAACCTTCAGTGCGACAGGAACACTAGTTACAACTTTCACCGTTGGCCGCAGTGGTAGATACCCGCACAGCATTATACGCCAGTCATCACGAAAAAACATGCAGATAGTTGTCGTCAAATGATATTCAGCATCCGAGCGACAGCCAATTCATCCGTGAAACAGCGAATTCAACAGAAACAGATGGTTGCAACGTCTCTAGATCTCCGAGAGTCACCTTCCTCTTGTTAAATAGGAATAGCAAGGTCTAGTTGTTCATTTTGACAAGAGATTTGCTAATGAATTCTGCAAACGTACTGGTACGATATTCACTGCTGTGTCGAGAGACGACGCGACTGCTTCTCTGTCACCGGAGATCGGCACGTCGATTTGCACTGATCGACATGTAGACGTATTCCCGTAAGTTCATTTGCGGCAAGAAACTGCCAACAACGACGTATGAACCAAGACTAGAATACGCAGGTGGCTTTAGAAGAATGCATATGTAAAGTTTACATAAAAACCGGTCCATCGGTGCACCAGGTATCCACCCACAGTGCTCTGTGCGGTAAACCACGTTGGAACGTTTCGCAAGGTGTCACTGTGTCCGTGAATGCTTCTAAAGAAATATCAAGGCGTTACTTCTGCCCAACTATTCCAAACGACGTTTGCGTTCTTCCCGTAGTTCGGGCAGCCCCGTGGTGTTTCACAAATCTGTGACCGTAAACCGTTTACCACAAATCGACAAGCATCTGTGGCCACGAAGCGTGATTGAAATAGCTATTTGAGCAAATGTGAGACAGTGAGACTTTCCCAGTCTAAGCGAATGCAAGAGACAACAAATCGGAACACGACAAGTCGGTGACGGCCTTTCAGCCGCATGCACGAAAATCATTCAAATTCAAAAAAAGACGGCCAAACCCCACCAGAGACGCTCTTCCGATGTCTCAGAAGCATGTCCAAAGAAGCTTGTCAAAACACGTGGACATAAATGAGTACGGAGACAAACCAACTGCGAGTGCACGTCAAGGATTTTCATCTCGCTCTAGCATCTTTACACGAGCAAAGAAAACACGGTGTAAGATTGCCAAGAAATCGACATACAAGGGAAGACCCCGGCAGAAAATGCCGCGACAAAGCAAAAGAGAACCACTGTACTCGTTCCATCTTCCCAATCCGCACTCGGTGAAGACTCCGCTTCTTTCTGGAGAGTTTAGAGGGGACAACGGGTTCGAAAAACGCACCCGCGGTCACTAAGAAACTGTCATAATAACAAGGTGGAACACGGTCTAAAAGAAGCAGGAAGGGATGCCCACGGTGTAGCAATCGAGTCCCAGCGCGATCGCCATACAATGCTGAATTTCATTTTCCAGTCTCTCCCTCACACCAATCCTGCAGTGACAACACCTAAAAGGTATAACATATTTACAGGCATATCTACATAAATATATGGATGTATGTACACCTATATATACATATATATATATAG
>AVCM01000004.1:0-18541 GCA_000447165.1 Hammondia hammondi
GCCCAAGCAGCGGCTGCTGCGCTTTCCGGCGGAGAAGCAGGTCTGCAGTGTATGGCCTACAAACTCCGCCATGAGAGGAATTGGTGGTTGTCTCTTCTAAGTCTAACTGTTTGGCTTCTTCTGTGGAGAGTGACAGCTATGGTAGCACATTATGATAGACAGCTGTTGACGCTCGAAAATGAGAGAGTACATGAGCTGTCAGTCCTGGAAAGCACAAAAGGCAGGGGGCTGAATAAGGGTGGCGTGACATCAGATGGGGGCGCTCAGGTCGAGAAGAAATCATAGGAAGGAAAGCTCTTTCTTTCAAGACGTCAATGTCGGCATCAAGCAGAACCTTTTCCCACCGCTTGGTACAATAGCTGCTAGCACTCGAGCCACGGACAGCAGAGAGCTGACATGGCGTTGGCTTTTGAAGACGGAGGGACATGCGTTACAGGGAAGGACGTGAAAAGGGGGCGGAGCCTCGTCGAGGCGAAAGTGTAGAGCAGGATTGATGGTGCAAGCGCAAGCAGTGTCCGTTTTTGGGAAGGTTATGTGAGCACTCAAAGCGGACCCGAGGAAGACGGAGGAAACATGGTTATATCGGACACTGTAAGGATGCGTGAAGGCCTGGGTTCTAGTAACAGGTGGTTATGCAAGCTTTGCGCGACAGGAATAAGCGTAGTTTTCGGAAGAATATGTAACGTGACTTTTTTCTATGTTGCTACGCGTGGGAAAGACGAGTTAATAGTTAAACCATCGTATGGATACTTGCGATTTGAGGGTGAACTGAGTTCGTGAGTAGAAACTTCCCGTGTAGCCAGTAGTCCTCGTGTTGGTGCTGTTGCCCTCCCCTAATTTTCTTGCCACTTCGGAAGCAGCACGACGGACATGAGGACCCAAGAACTGTGAGGCAGCGACCCGGTTGTGTGCTTGCAATGCGCACCCGTCGGATGATTCATTGCGTCAACTGGCAATGTTTACTCACCAGCAGGCATACAAAAAGGTGCGGCCGAATGCTGTTTTGCTGCTAGGTAGATTGTAGTCACTTGATCCAAGCGACTCTATCAATAACCCCAAGGGACACAGCCCAATGAACATGTGGAGTCACTAAGCGTTTGTCTGCATCAGTTAAGACGTCAGAAGCCAGAAAGTGTCACACCCCAACCGAGCAATTATTGCCGAAAGACGTACGGAATAGGAAAGCCACTCGCGTAAAAAAACTGATGTTATCTTTCAGAAGGTTGTTGCAACTACTTGTAACGCCTTGCAAGAAATGTTTGAAGGGCTTCAGGTGAATTCCGCAGCCATGTGTCCCGCTTGTCTTGCAAGGAAGCATTAGTATTCAGAGAGTTCTGTGCAGGGCACAGACACGAAGGCACGTACTGGGCTGATGAGTAAGGTTACAGAGCGGCGCCGCCACTCAGTCGCCGCGTGACCTCATGGGACGGGCCCGTTGTTTCTCGGTGTATTGGTTTCAGTGAGACCAGTCGCGGGACTATTGGCTTTATCTTTGCCGTTTTGCCACCATACTAAACTTCTCGAATAGTTAATTTTCAATCACAATCGAAACGTTTCCCGGGGAATCCATCTCTATGGGAACGTGGTCAGCACTTGCCGCGGGTATGTAAGGCGATGCCGTTGGTGCTTTCATGCGCTCTTACTTCTCCATGTGCTCGCGAATTCGGTGAAACACATCACCCGTCGAGTGGATGTCGTTTGAGCTGCGAGAAGTGACAGAGCATCCCATCGCTGTCAGGGAATCAACATCTAAATGCTGAAATGGTCAAGCACAGAGGCTCGAGAAACGTGTTCAAGGTTATGCTGGTAATGTGGTGACTGACACACTCGTAGCGTTTTTCGATATCTAGTGTCTACACCGTTGCAGGACATTGTTGCGTCTACGCACATACGCAATCATGGTGGCTGATTCAGCACACTGATCCATAAACCAGAGAAGTTTGGCGAACGACTGTGTTCTTCTGTGGCATGATGTTCATGATCCTCCAAGTCTCCGATAGCGATAGGGCCACCTGAGCAAGTAAACGTGTGTTTTTGCCTCTTAAGTGCCACTTTTGCTTCCGCAGTAGGCCACGAAGTGACTACTCACCCCCTAACTCTCTGGGTAGTTGAAAATCCTGGTGTGCAAAGCCAGGATGGTGACGCGAGGTCAGCGCTCCTCGCCACAGATGCGGAAGGTGTAAAAAATAAAAGACGAATGCGAACAAAAAGCCTACTCCACGAACGCCTCAAAATATAGTACCAACGATGAGGTCATCGATGAGCCCTCCTGAAACCAAGAACGGCGTCAGGTTTCACCTATTGATTGTGCTTTGAACAGTTCCTACCTCAGCGTGACGGAAATGGCAGGGAATAGTCGCATGAGGGCCCGTCGCTGCTCATTCTCATTCTTCGTCCTGATATGAGTTTTCGCCATATTGAATGGGACAAGAGAATTGATAAAAACTTGAGATCAAGATGAAACGTGGTCTAAGTGGCATCGATCACCTCAATCATCCAGATTCCTCGCCTATTATCAAACCCCGTGATAAATAGTGAGGGAGGGTCAGCGCGCTCAGCATGCAGCCTCGGGGGTACATTATCAGCAGGTGCGAACACAAATGGAGCCCATCCGACTCAATCCATCATTCGTCTATAACTTGCACTTGTTTCCTTTCTGACTGTTGAGACTGGTTAGGTGCAGTAGGATTCCTGCTTTCTTAAAGATTCTACACCTGGTGTGGCCCCCTGTCAGGGCTCAAACCTACCGCTCTTTCAAGAAATCAGGCCCATCAAATTTGGAGACCTGAAGGCGCTGTGCTACGTCAGCTTCACTTGAAGTCTCATAGTAAATCTACAATGATATCAGAGCCAATGCAGAAGGACGCAAACACTCATCTTCCTAACATCGCCGCTCCTTGACAGGCTAAACAGAGCAAATCCAGGCTCTGAGGCTGCTCCGTGTTGGCAGCCATTGCTGAAGCGGTGCTGACCTACAGTGCAGCACGGACTGTTTCTCGCTTTGTTGGTGTAGTGGAAGGAAAGAAGGTGGGGAAGGATCAGGCAACAAGTCAGATGGGGTAAAGGCAGGTGTATCCAGAATCCATTCGCCACTATGAGGAGCCTTTTGCATGCACCAGCTAGTGAAGCCTGCTACAGACGAGAGTAACAGCAGCTCCGTTGTAGGCATGTTCGAGTGGGTTCGGCTGAAGCATCTATCCGTCCACGTCACGCATGGTTGGATACGCGCTAAACGAGTGCAAAGATACTCTTTACGTGATTGCAAACGATGCCTGCAATGTGTCCCCTTTCCAGCCGCCTGCACCAGAGAAGCAGAGTTTGAAGTTTGGGGGGACGTATGCAGTCTTAGATGGTATAGAAAAACCACTTAAAGCTCCCGTATTCAGCAACAACTCAGTTTGTGTCGCTTAGATAAAATGTTTCAAGTGAATGCCTTACTTGGCCCGTCACTGGGTCGTGCCGGCGCTTTGCCACACGATCTCGTTGCGTGTCCTGAGCTCGTCGAAAAACCACGCATTGATCGGAATACTGTGTTATCCTTGGCTTAATGAACTGCTGTTGAGTACAAACTGCATTGTCGTCTTACCGAGTCGTCCAACTAGGAGGTGGGTGTAGAAGCAAACGGGAATGGCGTGCACTGATTGCTAACCGTTCCCAGCTTACGGTCATGTTCCTCCACCGGCCATGTCAAAAGTATGGTAGCTAAACGCATATTCACGTGAAACACATGGGTTTTGGGTGCAGAGGCGCATGTCGTGATATTGAGTAGACGCAAGCGATCGTTTGATAAATATCACCGGTAATCGCCTAACTCACAGCTTCGATATCCAAGGCAATCACTTGCGTTGGAGTCAGCCTCATATTCCGCAGCCATTCAGCCTGTGAGCATGTTTGAGGGAAACCTTCGAGAACCCAGCCTCGACTAGAGCAATCCGCTTGCCGCAATCTGTTCAGGATTGCTGGAAGGACAAACTCCTGTGGCACTGCACAAACTCACATGACTGCAGGGAATGGTCAGCTGCCTCCCGTTTCCTGTACCAGTGGAATGCTGCTGCAGCGAATAGAAAAAACAAACCTGGACACAAAAGAACAACTGTGCTGACCACTCACTATCATTCACGAAGTAGCGGTAAGCAGCACTTGGCAATTCTGTCTTGGGTTTCTATGGGAACAGAAAATCAGTCTGGGCTTCGAAACGCTATCAGTGAGCAATCAGAAAAGGCAAGACCAACCAGAGGGGTGTTCCGGCATCCGAGATGTGCAGTAACGGTGATACTGAAGTAATTTTAGGATTCCAGGTGACCAGAAGGGTTATGTTTTCCGCAGCAACAGGGGGGAAATGCTATGCATCGACGTAACGTCTTCTAATCCCCTTGAACCGGCTATCAAACTGAGTGAGTCTCCATGCCAGGATGAAAACCTACAGAGGGTTCCCTTTTCTTCTGATTCATGCAGTACAATTCCCAATTTCTCGTCCTTCAATGCCTGAGGACTCACAGGCAGAAAGTCCGCGGCGGTAAAGTTTCTGGAGTCAATATCGTGGTGCTCGCGCTCTCATCACGTGATTTGGAAGAATGACGGTTGATACAACACGTCTGAGTACAAACGAATAATTAGATTTATCCAGATATACATATACGGATTCAAGCATGACTGAACATATGGGTTTCATGTGTAGTTCCGTTGATACACGTACACGTATGTGTACTCTGTGGAGCCATCCTTTGTACTTGTGGCCCGGATTTTGAACTGAGGCTCGAAAACATCTAGCATGTACCGTGCCCTGGAAGCCGAAAGAAGCTGTGATAGAATATGATATTTGGAAAGTGCTGCGACACCCTGAAGAAAAGTTTTAAATAAAATTACCAGTTCTCGGACGAGCTGCTGCGCGTCGACGTGCACGACGCCGTACCAATCTGCCAACAGTTTAGCTTGTGTCGACTTGCCACTTCCCACTGGTCCCAAAACCTGAGTATTACGGGAGCATACCACACTCTCTTGCCATGGAACGACGAGGTCACTGAGTTTTATATTTGTAGGGAACAAGAGAAAAAAGCTCATCCAGGAATCCTTTCCAGCGACTGGCCGCACATAGTTGTAACAAAGAGAGCATAGTGTCTTTGTGCGATTGCCTCTCACACAGTCAGGGGTCTGCATCGGCCAATGGATGAGGCTTCTTGTGTGCCCTTACCGGCCGCTCCCAGCGGAGGTGAGAAGCGCTGGTGAATCATTTGAAACGAGGGCATCTGTTTCGCTATGGCAACTCGGCTCACTTGAAGAACACGTGGAAAGCGGTGGTCATATTGAAAATGCCAACTCACGGTGTCAGTGCCTTCTTCTGGACCCGAGCAATTCTACGGTTCTAGCAGTTTTGTTTGAGATGCGGTTCGTCTCTACTTTCCGTGCACTTGCTGCTTGCAAGACTTACGCAGACTCGTGGTTGATAGCGACGAAGTTCCTTGGCTTCGGAGAAGCCGCAATGGGCCTGCGGGTCGTGGAAAACCTCATCAATATGGACGTAGTTCGTCGTAGTGGAATGCAACAGACACAGCAGGAATAATAGTTTCGTCAAAGAACAGTGAGATAGAGAACCACATATTCTTCGCAATATAACAGGTTTTAGGATATCTCAATCAACGGCACAAAGCACGCGCAGATACAATTCGCAACAAAAGGTTCAGATCACCTTGCAGACTACGTGTCTACAGACCGTTGACTTTACCACCTACTCTGATCTTTTGGAGCGTTTCGTCCTGGGTCGCAGACGTGCTAATCGTGTGGTATGCAGACGCGTACTGCTGCATCACGCCGGATATATGCCTGGGGTACCAGCAACCGCAGCAGGTTTTCCTGGATTGTGGGCAACCGACAAGGGGCGTGTTTCGTTGTTGTGAACAGCAGGGAACTCATCGACAGAATGTTGCACCATACAAAACTGCACCTTTATCACCTATTGGTGCCAGCAGAAATGGGGTTTCTAAACCCTAACGGCGAAGAAACGCTCCACCGTGTTTGGCCTTTCTTCGGCGTTCGAAAGAGCGTGTAAAAAGAATGCATGGTGTGCACGAACACGAGGGAACTACACGCATTACCTTTCGTATGCTCTGGCCTTAGTACTGCATTGTTTCTCTGCCTGTTCGTATTCAAGCATGCCTGAAGCTTGCGGAGTGTTGTGGCACGTCTCATCCACAAGGGAGTTCCTAGCCACGTCGGTTTCACGCTCTTCGGCGGTTGGAAGAAGCTGGAAGTACGCTCGAAGCTCTCTCTCGGGAACTGTCAAGATAATAAACTTATCGGGAACTATTCTGCTTTCCTGACACGAAACCACAGGGTGCCAAGAGTGAAGCACAGGAGGCGAATGTGAGCCGTGCCTCATCACCCTTCCTGAGCGCACCACCAGTCATTTCTTCGGCACCAGATGACACGCGCATCGGTTAACCCGCATCGTCCTCTTCGTTTTTCCTTCTTCGCTGCACCCTTGTTTGTGTTTCGAAAACCACAGGTGGTGCGTTTTATTGTCAATCACTGCATGGTTGGCTCATTCCCCAGTCGGAACGTAGATCATTGTATACGGAGAAACAGGGGCCGAAAAAGGGTGACAGCAGTTCTTTTATTGCTTAAGTTCTTTGCATGCGTGATTGATTTGCCTCACCTGCAGTGCTACTGCCTGGACCCTTGTTCGCGGAAAGCCGTTAATGACGCACCCTCGCCGTCCATTTTTTCTGATGATCGGCAGGACCGCGTCAATGGCAATCGAGTCAGGCACTGAACAGCGGCGAACGCAGACGATTGAAATCTCTTTTACTAAGAAGGAAAGGCGCCAGCAATTCATGAGCGAAAAAATCATGTATGTGCCGCATGCTAATTACATATAACGGAGCGCTGAACCGTCCCTGCGAATGACTGATGCTCAAAAGGCTCCACGAACGAATACCAGTACTCTCGAGCTTAAGTCGCACTGGGGGTGGTAGTGTCACTGCAGTTGTGATGAACTTTTTTCCACAGATCCACTGCTGTGTACTGAGAACAGTAGGCTCAATTACGCGTGTACGTCTTAACGTATCAGTAGATGCGTTGGTCAAACGTTCAACGAGTGGAGCGATTGAGCTCTGTCTGCTAAACTTGGAAAACTAAGGTCCACTTGCTTTGTCCTTGTGAGTAGAAGTTTGAAACCAACGAAGCGATTTGTGTCTGTGTCTCGGACGCTGTCGGCCATGTATTTATCTGCTGTCTTTGTGGCAAGACAGACGTCTAGGTTCGTAGTCCGCCTCTGGGAGACGAGGGCTTTTCCGAGGCGGCGGAAGCCCTCTTGTACACCGTCGTCGCCTCATCTAGCGTAGCGCAAACTTTATTTACAGAGTTACACGTGAAATGCGGTATTCAACGTGTATAATATGTGACGCGACTTCACTAACTTACCGAGTTCTCCCTTCTGAATACAGCGGCTGAGGAGGCCGCTGTCGCTCTTTTTTAGATAAGCTCTTATCAATCGTCCTGCATGGATGTGAATGAGACCGTGAGTGTCAGCCAGCTTGTCGCACAGTTCCGACCTCTGGCTGCCCTGCAGTAACGCACGGACCGACCAATGGACAGTGGTGAATCGAAACATTCGATTTGCAGGGTCGTCGTCTAAGGCATCCGTCATTCAGCGGGGGACGTCAACCCCCCGATTCAAAGCCGCTGATTACCAAATCCGGGGTGTGATGGTTGTAAAATGTGTTTACTCAAGCTTTGTCCCCTCCAAGGGTACAAGTCAACCATATGTAGATGTGCTTGGTTGAGGGAGAACGTGCACAAGACAAGTTAAATACTTCCGCCGCTTCTGAACTTTTACCCTGTCTTCTTCAGTTCTTCAACCCAGCAAGCAACATCCAATTCTATGAAGAAAAAGCACTACTCCTGTTAGGGTGAATGAAGGGTCTGCGCATCCTGCAGGAGCATCTGCTGTTTCGTGTTCGATGTGTGCCCATATTCTAATGTGGTAGCCCCTCCTTTGATATTGAAGGAGGCGTTGCCAACATCTCAACATTTTACGGCTCCTAAATTAGTATTCTTCTGCAATATAATGAAAACTTGTGTGGTCAGCAGCGATCCAATCGCGGCACGGAAGTCTGTCTGGCAGGAGAGGCAATGAATAACATTATCAGCTTTTCACCGCTTTCCTTCCCTTTTTCGCTTCCCCCGTCTCCCTCGCTTCAGCTCTGAACTTAGTACTTCACTGCCCTATTTCACTCCTATATTGAGAGCATGCGAGACGTTTACTGCGGCAAACGTGAGTACCACACATGCCTGGGGTCCGATGATGACAACGCGGATGTTGGGAGGCCGTTCCAGGTAGTCGATGAGATGTTCAATGGGACTGTCTGGATAGTGCAAAATAAGTTCCTTTAGTAAATCGTTGAACAGCTCGTTTATGTGGTACTTCTCCACAAACGCGGTTGTTTCTTCCGTGAAAGTTTTTCTCTCTGCGGCAAATTGCGGGTCTGTCACGACGTTGGAGGGCGCCGACGGAGGTGCAGCTACAGAACTCGCAACTAGCGGCACAAAGCCGTGCTTCACCGGTGCCCCGTTTTCCGCCACCGAAACGTCCATCACGCCAACGCTCAGAGCAATAAGGATTAATCCTTGTGCAGTTGGAGAAGGTGCCTCTCCCCCTTAATGGACTAGAGGCAACCAATCTTAGAACAGAGAGGGCCACGCGCACCAGACGCAGGCCACAAGACACGCCTTTGCTCTTGAAGCCACTATATCTCTTTTTGAGCAGAGAGGGAGTGCAGGGTCCTATTCCCAGTTGCGAGCGCATGGATGTCACTTCTGACTCGATTAGCACCCCACTGGCAACCTTGAGACAAAAAACACAGCCAGGCGAAGAAACGTCACTTGAAAAGTCACACGCTGGCGTACGATGGGACAGAGACGCTGTAACTGAAGATGGATCCTTTTTGTTCTGGCTCCCGCTTCCCCTTACACAAGCGACGTGTTGATCAGCAAGAACTGTGTGTCTCTCGATACAACAATCTTTTTGAAGGGTTTTGATGTGTCCCTTGTAGCAGCTCAGAAAATGGAAAACGGTTTCCGGCGTACCTCACGCGTATTACACGACCTTCAGTCAAAAGCCTCTTCTGTTGCCTGCAAGCTGGATAAGCAACTGAGGCATTTACCGAAATATCAGGAAAATAGCTGCGAACTGGTTGGTCTTTTCAAAGCCGTGGGTCCCGCTGACTCTTCCTGAAACAACGTCGGGTGCTGAAAGACGAGTATTGCCACCTCCTGAGAATCGCGTAACACCAAGTTTCTTCCTGACGCGGGCAACCTCAGTAATTCCATGTGGGAAATAGTTACTGCAGTCTTCTGGAACGGACTGGCAACTGTACCGAAACAGTGTTTGTCCAGTGGCACACTACGACTTCGGCGCCGATGGTCAGGGATTTCGACGCGTGTTCATGAGAGAGGACGGTGTCATTTTCCCTGGGGCGCATCAGCAGCTACGTGACCAGGAAAAGTGTGGCGGCAGGTCAGCACAAATGTCTGTGCATTTTAAATGAATATATAAACATCACCAGCGGAGAGGGAAAGAAGCTGTAGTTCAAGGAATAAAAGTCGCCAGAATGTAACGCTCTGAAACCCTAGGTTGAGTCCTATATAGCGTAAAGAAGAGCTGAAGTTCAGGTGGAACCGATCCCCAACACAGGCTAACCTCCTCTCATCGCAATCATAGGACTAGGGGGCGAGATATCACTGAAAAAGGAATGCCACTTTTTTAGCATGCCTGCCAGCTGCGCAAGCATGCGAAGGCGCTGTGTTACTCGAGGGGCACCCATCAAGCACTGAAACACATTCGACGTATTTCGACTGAAAATATGTGTCCAACACTAATAACAAATATAGAGCTTATTGTCTCCCTCATTTCAGCGAACAATAAGGAAGGGAGGGCGCTGGCATGCGCATTCCAAGAATTCCGCCCATGCGTTTTGCGGGCTACAAGCCCGTGGGGCACGGTAACCGGAGTAGTATACGGATGGAAGCATGATAATGCAAACCTTTCACGCAGTCTGTTTCTAGGCATCTAGTACTCTCTTCCTGTTTTAAGCGGATTGGCGACATCTGACACTGAGGACCACGCTTCGTCACACCTGCGAACGCTTTCCGCCGAGCGGAATGAAATAATGTCCTTCTTTACTGAATCCAGCCCAAATTTTGTCGTGACTCGAATGCCCTGGCACTTCTCGAAACATGTGAATGGGATTCCAAGTTCTCCAGAAGAAACACAACAAAGCTGGGCACCATCATGCGTCAGCGCCTGAGTTCAGCAATGCTCTCGCTGTATAGCGACTTGATGAAACACCGCATAGGATCACGTGATCCACTCATTTCCTATCCATTTTCTGGTTTTTGAACGTTGATTACACAAAATGCAAACTTGCGAACTGCTCTCTGTGGGCAAATGTTGGTGTCGACGCAACAGAAAGAGGTGCGCTCAGAAAATGACTTCAGTGCACGCGGTGACAGCTGCGCGACAAACATACAGCATGAAGCCTTCACCTCTATGTACCACCGTTTTTCAAAATATTCGAGTGTGAGGACAGGGACATCGGAGAGAACTGTTACATTCTGCCGTTCGACTGAGTGCTCTTTCTCAAACATTGCTGCAACGTCGATAGAGCGTTTTCACAAATCTGTGTGTGTACGCTTTACGTGCCAGTGCGTTTCCACGTTCGTGCGAAAAACTACAAAGACGATTAGCCCAGAAACACTTTTGAAATATGCAGAAAAGGGAGAGTTTCTTCGGTCCAGGAAGCAATACTTTGAATTGTAAGCCTCAGTAGTGAAATGGCCTTCGAGGAGGCGTATGTTTCTGCCCGATCAGGGCTTAACCATAATCGATTAGCAGCGTCTCTCATACCGTCGAACACTCACGAAGAGCCTGAGCTCGTGCTCAACAAACCGGCTAGATCTCAGCAGAGCAGATGGTCACCGGGCGGTCAACCCACAGCAGCGGATTCAACGCCACTCCCTTGTTACGTTGGGAGCGTCTTCATTTTGGCGAAGGAAACGCATGGGAGTTTCAGAGAACTCCCTAGCTTGAGTGGTCAGCATCTGTCCTTTATCAGTGGTGGCTACGATAAACTCCTGGTTGCACTTAGCTCCCCAGCGGGAACTGGGGACTGTCAGTCACATCAGGATAGTCATGCCACTCAGTGCATAAGTGGTAGCAAGCGGCAGTGTTTAGAGGAGCTGGAAACGCCCGGCTCAGGGCCTTCAGCTCATGTGGGTCGATCCAAAGGGCATTCTGGTGTGTGCAATAACAAAGAAATCGGTTTACGAAGGAGCAGTGATGCCCGACCTTGTTGTCAGAGTCCTGAAGTTCCCATTCATCCCAGAGGCCAGTCCAAGTGGCCACTTGATCGGATACGAGGCACTGGAGTGCACCACGCTGAGACACGCAATCGATGCCACTGCATTTATCACGCGTGTTCGTCGGTGCCACATAGAATCAATCGATTCTATCCATCTCAGTGGCGACAGGTCTTTTGTCGACGGGATAGTGCGTCGAAGCTCCGAGGTGTCCTAGGGGACAGCTCCTTCGAAGATATCTTCTCCAGTGGCACCGCAGACTCTCCTTTTGCCTCAGAGGAAATCACGTGGGCCTGTCCAGGACCTAGTCATTTCCTCATCCTCACCTCATCTGGACGGCTTTACTCGAGTGGAGACAGTCCCTTCGGATGCGTGGGACGAGGTGGCGTCTCCGGTGGCAGCATCCCCCTTGCTGTGCCTACTCTTCAGGACTTCTGTGTAACTCAAGCCTGTGTCGGGAAATCGTTCTCTCTTGCTCTCACGGCACAAGGGGAAGTATATTCCTGGGGAGGGGGATTCCATGGACAACTAGGCCGTGTTCATGAGGAGGTTACTCTCGTTCCTCGGTTTCTTCAGAGACTGATGCAGATTCCTATAAAAACCCTTGCGTGTAACGAAAGTCATGTGCTCGCTGTCACAAGGGAGGGTGGCCAATGCTTTGGTTGGGGAAGTAATGATTGTGGACAGCTGGGACTCGGGCGTCGTTGTCCTGCGCAACCTATTCCTCAACTTGTAGAGATTAAGAAACAAAGGACAGCCTGTTTCTTTGAGGACCGACAGTCTCTGCCGAGTCAGACAACAGATGTGTTTGGCAATGTACGTTCCGTTGAACAGCGAGGCAAGGACGGAAAGGAGGATGGTCTCTCGCATGCTTTCTCCTACAGTGAAAAGGACTCTGTCGTCGTTTCGGAAGTGGCTGCAGGCTGGAGACACTCTCTTGCGCTTACCGTAGATGGCGATGTCTACGCGTGGGGCTTAAACATCTGTGGTCAGTTAGGCCTTGGACATCGGAAGCGTACAGATACTCCGACACTCGTGCCGGAGTACGAGCCAGAGATCAGGTGTCTGCGGTCTTCGCAGACTCTTTCCAGTCCTTCTTGTCTGCATAGAGGGAGCCCTTCCAATTTACTGTCATGTACTGGCAGACCTTTTTCCAGTCCGTCTCACCAACACACATACAGTTCACAGGAGACTGGATCACCAAATCCAAGCTCCTTCGGAGTTGTGAGCCCGTGCTCCACACAAACTTGTTGCTTGTCTCTTTCACTATGCAGTGCATCAGATGCATTTGCATGTCTGGGCTCAAAGTATAAGGGGCCACATTCCAAACATTTCCCCGGGGCCGACTGCAAACAAACAGCAACCGAAGGGTCCAGATCAACAACAAGAAATCTAGGTATTACTTCCCTGAGAGAGTTATGGCGTTTGGGGGAGGGAACGGAGAGAGGAGGGAAGCAGCAGCTGAGACCCAGAGTACGACAAATATGTGTCGGCAGGCTGTTTTCTGGATTCCTTCTTGACGATGGCCGTGTTCTTGTCAGCGGGAGATTTCCTAGCGGACGGGAAGAGGCCACGAGAGAAAATATTTCACGCAGAAGATTATGCGTAACAGAAAAGTCCAAGAGAGAGGTTGAGGCATGCTTGACACCAAGTGAGGAAGTACCATTGTCCGCCTGTGGGACCGACTGAAAACGGGCGCTGGTGAAAGGAAATGGTCGAGGGAAGTACTCCAAGAAAAGACAAAACGGCAGGCCCGTCAGCTCCTTTGCTTGTCCTGTCCTGCCCCGCCGTGCAGTTGATTTCCAGCAAACGACCACAGGTTCTTACACGCAACTTAGGCAACCGCTCACATGTTCCGTCACTTCTCACCGAAGTATATTGCTATCAAAGACGCACAATTATTTAATTAGGGATCATTACAGAGTTCATCCTTCTTCAGGCTCTTGAGATACGGGTCTGATGGGTCAAAGACGGACCCGATCTGTTTTGCTCGCGAACCGGCATGAATAGAGAAAACACTGCGAACACTCCGCCTGCAGTTCTCGACTGATCAATCCGTCGTTGTATGATGTTTTTTCTTCGTGGTCTATTATCGCAGCCTTTCTTTCTCCTCTCTCTCCCCCTGCCTACCGTTGCGACAAAATTTGTGGCTGACGCAGCCAGCTTGCAAACGAGACTTGTTGAACAGCAATCTGTCTTTCGTATTCTTTCAGCTGTTGTTCCGGGTCTAGGCCGGCTCGCTTCCAGTATGATCGCGAGTAGCAACGAGACACTGATGGCCTTTGCGGCATGCCAAATCCTGGAGCTGCGCCCTCGACTACTACCAGTCCCGGGATCAACCCGGCTCTCTCCAGTTCTTCGCCTCCGTCTCTCTGCTCTGCCCCCTGTGTCTCGCCTAGACACTTCCAAGGCGGCTGTCGTTCCTGCTCTTCGCGCACTTCCTCTGGAGATGGAGAACGGACAAGGCAAGACACCCAAGGGCAGCGCTGCAATGAACGAAAGAGGCGGAAGCGGCTGCTGGAGTCTTGGGGAGCACGACGTTCGAGAACGAACCTCGAACTCTGAATGCTTTACGAGGGAAAGAGCAACAGAGGGGAGACCACAGACAGCTAAAGCTGACGCGTATCCTGGTAAACACCAAAGGGTTCAGCCGTGTTCAGCAGCAGGCCCTCGACAACGTTTGTCTAGAGACATATTTGTAAGACTGCGTCCTGCAGGCGAGGACCCGAGGCCCTGTGAAACGGGTCCGTTATGTTCGAAAAGTCGTGGCCATTTCGGTGAGCCTGAGTCTCATCCATGTTGCGCCACGCACGGTCCAACAACAGTTGTCGTGGCAGCGGACATAGAGTTCACTGGAGACGCACCTGAAATTTTTTGTGAATGTCCTCCCCTTCCTGACCATGAGCTCTCAACACTGCCCTCCCAAGGGGGCAAACAAGGCACGAATGAGGTACAGCTCCGCCCCCTTTCCGCGAGCCCCCCGGCGTGCAGCAAAGCCGCTGATGATCCTTTTGCTTCGCGCGAGTTTTTTGAGCCGGCCACGCCTGTAGAAGAGGAACAGGCGCGAGCGTACCATGCCACCAAGACGGTATTCGAAAGCAAAAATCGCCACGTTTTCCCATACGTTGCGGAAGTGAGGAGGCACCTGACCAGGATAGAGAAGGTGGAAAATCGTGGGCTTCTGAGTGGCGTCGCACGCCTTGTGTGTACGCATATGCGTGTATATACACATCTTCATTCGTGTGGAAGAAGTCTCCATAGAAGACCGAAAATCTGTGTGAACCAGGAGAAGACGTCGTCTGTCGTCTTGTGACTCCACAAGCACCGTCATGCGAGGAGGTGAAATTAGTAGCCTCATTACCACGTTTGCCAGCGTGTGCAATCACTCCCAACCGGCGGGAGGATCTGGACTCTCATTTCCCCTAACGTCCGATTAGCCACTTAACCACACTGATGACTCCCTGTTTCTTGAAAATTGTCTTCAGTTTCTTAACGCAAGAAACCCGTTAATGTTACCAGTCAAGCGATTCTCCATTTCAGCCCCTCACCTCTGCAACGATTAACGATTTGGATGTCTTGCGGCTTTACTCGTGTTGATGAGGCCTGTGATTCTCTCCAGCGCCTGCTCGCTTCTTCAGGTGTCCATTGATGGCGGATGCTGCTGGAGCAGGGCATCAGAGCAAGCTCCCGAAGCGCGAGTCTTGTTCGCCACCTTTCCCCAGAGAGTGACGCACGTGAAGCCCAATAACATTGCTGTCGACGGTAAGGAACGACCAGACCTAAACTATCGCTAAGGTTGTATTCTCTGCGGCCGACTGCTGCTAATCACCGACGTCGGGGAAGACCTTCGCACACTCCCAGCTTTCTTTCCTGTGGAATATCTGGTATTTAGAATTCACAGCACCCTTACCTTCCGTCCTCATGACCAAAAGTAGAATGTGTCAACAGGTGGCTCCTGCCGCTCTCGCCAGCGCGCTACGCAATGGCTTCGTCGCTGGGACAGTTAAGTCGGATCGCCGGTTTTCCATCTGCACATATGTCAAGCAGAGATGGCGCTAAAAGAGGCAGATAAGACGCTCTCCGGGGAGGGTGGATGGTGTGCGTCCGTGCTCTCGAGCTGGCGAAAAAACGGAAAAGCTTAGGCAGAATTCTCCGTTGTATCCGTCCATGCTACGGATGCAGTGGCTCTTTTGGCATTCAGTGATGAGATGAATTTGTGAACGTATATCTACATGTATATATTCTGCAGAAAGGGGAACGTCGCCTTCGGCTGTTCCCAGGTTTCTCTTACACCAGCCTTTAACTGTCACTGTACTACGGCGCCTCACTTCCCATTTCCGTAGTTGTCTGCCGGTTCCTTCTTAGGTGGCCTCCTGCTCACAATTTTTCTCGATTACCTCCCTCTTGGTGTTCCAGAGGATGATATCGTGGCTAGGTTTACATGCATTCGACGACGGGCCGCCATGGCTGCCGGCATCTATTTCTTCCCTTCGTCCTCGCATCCAGATTCCGTTTCCAATTTGTCTTCCGGTGCCCTCCCTTGTTCTCCCTCCTCGACCATGTGGAGAGCCAATAGTTCTGACAGCTATCGCTCGATACGGCGGCGGGCCTGGAGCGTAGCTGACGCCGTAATGGAGCAGCGAGGCGTGTCAAGGCTCGACACCTCTGCACTCGAGTTAAGCAATGCCCGCTACACAGTCAACTTACGAGGCCCACGGCCAACCCCCGTCCCTGAGGCTCCTTCGTGCCAAAGGTCAGTCGACGACAGCTTCGGATCGGTGCACGAAATGATGCTTGGACGAGTGACACAAGCGTGCTCTGACTTCGACGGAGGAAGTGGGGGCTCACGCGCGTATAATGAACTGGAAGTGGAATCAGATTTCTCTTACTCGGTTTTCGTCCCAGCGAAGATCGTGACTGTGAAGAGGGACAGTGCGGAAGAAGAACAAGGTGTAGGAGAGCAACACAGGTCAAAAAAAAAGGGCAAGCAAACTTTCGCCATTCAGTGCGTTTCTCCTCGCCTGGATCCAATGGTCCTGAATGATTTTGATACCTTTGTCGACGTGGGGCTAAACGGTAGGCCACAAGAGCACAACAAAAACTGTCAAAGGGACAGATCCGAAGGGGAGAGAGTCTGTTTTGTTTCCATATACGTTTCTGGAGAATGGGGGCAAGGAAGCGACGAAAGAGGAAAAGTGGTCAAGCGGGATCCGCGGGGCGGTAACCATGTCTCGAGGTGTCATGGGAAATTAGATAACTCCATCTCGTCGATGCAAGCCGTTCTATCCTGTTATTTCTGTTAGTCCGTAGCAGTTATAAATGATGTAGTACCTCAGTGTATGTTGATCAATGGTAGGTTACGAGGACAATCCGAATCCTGGTAGATGCAGGCCGAAACGGCGTACATCTCAAATATACCATGAAAGTGAATACGTATAGGAAGGAAGCAGCACAGTCATTAATTCCACTGCTTCATATTAAGAAACTCCTTCTGACAATCAGGCATACTGAGAAGCTGCTAACTACTGCACAACTGTTCTTTTACAGTATTGGAAAGGGTGACCTGGTATGAGATGTTTTAAGAAATGCAATATAACCGGCCACACGTTCGCCGATCTCGCAAAACAAAACGCTCATGTGTATTCGTTTCAAAGCCGATGAACGCGGCGTTTCTTCTCAGGTGTGCACTTTACTGAGAAGCCTAAGAGCCTCCGCGTCGTCGATGTGCACGTTCTAGGCATTTCTCCAGACGTGGGGTCGAGTGACAGGCAGACCAGGGTGCAGATAGAAGCGAACGAGTGCTTTGAGTCCGAGAACACAGTTGTTCTTCTCCGATACCCAGATGCCACCGAGGAGGTCTTGCCAGCGCACGTTGACACAAAATCTCACCGCATTAGCTTCTGGATGCCTCCTAAAAAGCCCTCGGTACGTCGTTCTTCTTTAGTAGTTACCTCTCTCTCCAGTCAGGAATGTTGTGGCGGCATGCCAACTAGAAAACCCTGAAAGGCAGCTGGCTGCAGTAGTTGTGCGCCGAGGATCTATTTTTGCGCGTCGGTGTTCTGATAGAGAACGCGGGCAGTCTTGCCGGAAAGTAGCCCGTCTTAGTTTGTTCTCTTCAGGATCTGTGGTCTTACGAAGCGCGAGCGAAGGCAGTGTAGCAATGGAAGTGGCAATGTTCTCGCAGTTTCTTCATGGTATCTCAAAGGATTTTTCAACACCTCCGGTGCGGTCCATTTATAGCTTCATGGCTTTTCGCGTCAAACTGTACAGCAACGTCTCCTCAGTGGACCGGAAAAGGATCATGCAGGCGTTATCGACGAAGTATCGAAGTTTTCTACTGAACCAGTTGTTTCTGACGAAGCTATCGGATGTATCTCCTTGTCGAACGATGAAAAAACAAGCGGAGGTCACAACAGCCCGATCGCCTGTCAAGCTGATGGCGGGTTCGTGCCTTCAAATCAGGCCGATCATGAGGGTCAGATATCTGTTTTCCTCTCCTTCAATGGTCAGGTTTTCAGCCGACAACCGGCTGTTTTCACGCATTATAGTCCAGATCTGTGCACACAGCATGTCGTTGCCTACACCATCTCGGAAAACGGAGATCTTTTCGATGTAGATCTGGACAACGTCATGTCTCCCCAGACTCACATCGTTGTCTCTGTCCAGTCAGCGATCGCGAGCAACAGCGCTCAAGTGCGGCTTATTATTCTTCGGTCGGGCAATCCGGCTGCACGAGACTTTCTTGCGTGCCTTCATGACGAGATGTCTCCTGTTGCTGCAGTTTCCTCATCCACCGATACAGACAACTATACACCGTCTAACATGAGCTCTGCGCATGAAGTCGCTTCACCTCCAGAACAAGCAGTCGACCGTGTTCTTTATCTGCCAGCTGTAATAGATGTAGACCCGCAGCCGCTCACGCTGCTGCCCGATCCAAACCGCGTAAAGAGGAAACCTGCAGGGTCCCGTGCGACGGATAATCAGAGGGGGAAAGCTGGGTTTGGGGCAGCTAACAGTGCAGGAGTTCGCGCAAAAGCAAAAGCTGTGCCTGGAGGTGGGGCGGGTATTCCTGGAATGGCAAACTTTACAGGGGGAGGCCAAGAGGGGAAAACCCCTGCAGTTGGACTCGGTGGACCTCGAGAGCAAACTGGAAGCTCAGCAGGAAGAAGTGCGACCTCTAGCGGCG
>AVCM01000005.1:0-10438 GCA_000447165.1 Hammondia hammondi
ATATATACATATGTGTATGTATGTTAGAATATGAATTTTAGGACACTAAGGTAGAGAGAGGAACACGTGTACTTATCTCAGGCAACGAATTCTACAGGTGTATCTGTGCTTCGTTAGAGGAGTAGTTTCACGTGCACTACGTTTCTCTTGACCACTAATTTCGGTTCTTCCTAATGATTGCTACCGCGCCACTGTTCGAAGTTTACGTTACAACAGAACAGAAGTATCTTGCCAGATGGGGACGCAGTCACGAGCGGGACAGACAGGATATCGTTTTTCGGCACAGTCATCGAAAACCTATCAGGCACGTGGCGAGGTTCTTCGCCTTGTCAACTATGAATGAGACTTTACACTCCCACATTTTGGAAACCGCCCATGCCTGCTGCTGAGTTAAGTTCAGGCGCAATCTCAGGAAAACTGCAACGACTGGGCGCTGCAGCCTTCTCTTCTAGTGTACGATGTTGCAAACGACTTGCGTCGGGTCTTGGTGTTTTTTTCCCTCAGCAAAACAGTCGAGCTGCAGAGCGGCAGGATGCCGACTGTGGAAGAATTTGTAACTATTCTCCAGCAGGTTCGTCTTTTCTCTTAGTCTTTATGGAAGTTTTGGCTGCAATGACCTTTGTACTCCAACTAAATTACACGCAACAGTCTGGCGTCTCGATTCACTATAGAGACGTCTGCCGTAAATTGATGACACGCAACTTCTGTTACACGGCAGCCGGTCGGCGTCGATTTGCTTGCAAGATGTTTAAAATGTGGAATGGCTGCCTCATGAGGGTAAACCAACGTCCCGACCCGGCTGAAGCGACGGAGACTGATGGTCTGGTTTCTGCGTTTCTCGCTAGCAGAAGTGATAGACCCAGAGAACTGCACTCTGCAACTTTGCTGTTCGTGAAGTTTGCTTGTGCCGTCTTCATCCATGGTATTTTTGTAGGAACACATGGAGGATATCCGAGTCATCGACCTGGAAGCGTGCGGGAGAAGAGACGTCGCCAGATTTGCCATCATCGGAACCGGTCGAACTCCGGCGCACTGCAGGTGAGAGGGGCTTTTGTCTCTTTTTGTGCCCGCTATTCGGCTGTGGGCAACTCTTGCAAAAGATCCCTGTCGCTTTAAACACTTTCATGAAGCACAGAAGACAGAAAATATACTTTCTTTATGTCGACTTGCACATGGCACTGTAACGTGACTGTGCTAGTCCATCGAGTTCATCTGCTGAACATATGTTAGTATATTTGTATTTGCACTTGTATTAGCTGCATGGAAGATGCAACCGCGTTTCAAGCATTCGTCTGGAGTTCGTGCAACTGCACGTGTAGGTCATTTTCATTCCTAATCTTAATGTACGGGGTCAAGTTTCGGCCCTACCAGTCCTCGTAAGGTACCCTCTCTGCTCGAGAAGTTGCGTTCCTCTTGATAACACGTCACCTTTATCTTTCCCGGCTAACCTGTTCGATCGAAGGGGCTCAGGGTCCGTTCGTTTGCTCTGTTTTTGGGGCTTTGCTTTTTCTCTGCCCAGAAGGGTAGGCCGTCTGCTGAGTCGACTAATAGTGGAGCTACAAGTCCCCTTTCTCTCTCGAGCTGCGTACTGCCACAGCAACCGAGACGACGACTGGGTAATTGCCCGGTGTGCACACATTCACCTACACCTGATGACGAGGAATGTGCGAAGCCAGTACAGGTAGGAGCATCGCCAGGTTGTGCCTTTATTTACAATCGTAGCCACATACAGACGAGAGACGCGAATCCCTCCCTCGACGGATAGTATTCCAGTGGTGTGATTTGCCATGTGTTGACTGTCGTCGCTGTCTCGCGGTGTTCCCTTAGAGGTAGTCCTAGGAGCAGCGCAGACTCGTGTGTGTGAACACACCTCTTCGGGCTGCTGCGCGCTGGACCATGCTTTTGCGGGAAGCCACCCTCGTTTGCTTGTGGAAGCTAATGCGTATCCTTGTGAAATTCGTAGTTTTTGAGTAAACAAGTAAACGCGTTTCAGGCGTTCCTGACACGGTAAGCTGGTAGCTTTCGTGGCGCTGGAATCGGTGTGTCGCCGCTTCTGATGGCGAGTGTGTGTGTGTTTTTTTTAGATTGGAAGATCTGTGGCTTCTTCCTCATGAGCACTTCGGCCCTGAAACGTTTCCTGGGTACTTCGACTGTTCATACTCTCATCCACCGCCTTACCTCCTGGCCGCTCGCGATGCGGCATTTTCAGCGGCTTCCTCCCGAGATTTGAAGGCATACGAGAGTCTCATGGAAAACCAAGACTACCCTGATGCCTCAGTACACTTCCAGATTGATGCCCCAGCATCCTCTTCACCAGAGGATGCGAAGCCCAAAACCAGTAATGAAAAGTTCTCAGGCTTGTATGCGGAACGGCTGGCACCGCACAAGGAATAAACGTTGTGGCAGAGAAATGTTCTCCACGAACTACGACGGGAAGATAACGTTTCCGATGTCCTACCAGAAGCCGCAGCCATCGTAGATACATGATTGGTTTTATGGTGCTCACCATGTAGTTCCATAATTTTTGCATCCTTAGTTTTGGAAGCAGCATAGACTGTGTCAGTGAGTTAAGAAGGCTCTTGCAGTGAATGCACGCGTGGCTGAGTCATACACTCCTTGATTCTAGGCCTTTTGCAAACGCGTAATCGAGACACGGGAGACATCAAGGACAGCAAACGTCATGCATTCAGGGAGAAAACCAATGAGTGTCTATGTTGTGGTGCGAGATGGTGCACAGGGCCGTTATATTGTTCCACCCGTCACCCGTGGTTTTTCACGTGACACGCGGTTTGCACGCAGACCCCTAAGCCCGTGCGAACGTGTCTTTATCGAAAATCGCAAAAATTGAACCCGTAACACTAAAATCTCGAAGGTAGGTCCTTGCAATGACGACAGTCTACCTTCCGAGAAAAAACGCAGCCACCGCACGTGAGAAACAGCACACTGCTCGGGCAGCGGTTGGGGGGCATATCTAAGGAGTGAAGCAACACGGCTGGAACACAGTTCCCACGCTGGAAACACATCTTTGGGGAACCAACGGAACCAACAAACCTGGAAAAAATACCTGGAGTGTATATGCGGCGGTGACGACTATCAAACTCCGTTACACAAAGTTTTCTTTAACTCGTGACCGCTTCACAAAAGGCGGATAACCGAGTGACACCGGCCCATCCCATTGAACATTCGGCCTACACGTCGGCGCGTATACAGAGACAACCATCTGCTCAACTGGCAACACACGCTCACACGGTCGTCTTTTCTATTTTTTCAGCTAAGGATCCGTAGGTCTATACCCCGACATGGCGGCCCCTTGTACCACGCTAAACTCGTCGGGGTTAAGACACTCAGAACTCGACGGGCACACTGTGACCGTTGCTGTGGGAAAGTTCTTGCATATACAATCGAACTTGCGACCGAACTGTTAAACCACCCTGGATCCCGCGTTTGCATACTCGCGATGTATCTATATCCAATCAAAACTGCCTGACGCTTTCGCCTTGGTAACGCCTGCTTGTGACTACATGCAAAACGCCACCATGTAACTAAAGTGAGAATACAAAAACGGTGTCAATTTCTCGTGGACGTCACACTTAACCACCCGTCCACAATGCGGTTACGAGGTGCATTTGCTGGCGAATACGGCTGCCTTTCCTGCTAGCAGTGCCGCACGATGTCGATACATGGATTGCTCCGGTACAGCGCTATACATCTGAAGATCGGTACTTTTTACACCTGAATTGCCACTGAAGCACATGGTGTCTGGACCATCTTGCGCAGGATGCCGCGCGCTTGAAGCGCCGTCTTCTTCGCGTTCGTCTGTCGATCGCAACCACCGGAGACTCACCAGAGGCCAGCAAGTGTTTCGACTCGTGACCAACATATAATTACAGAGTCTGAAGCGGCAGACCCGTGCCGTGTTCAGTTTCACTCTCTCACTGAGTGTGTCGATGCTGGACCCTCATACGTCACTGTTCACAACTCCATCTCTGCCCGTTTACCGCTCTGCAACACTTTCTCTTTTGTTCCCTGACGAATCAACATTATACGCTCCTCCTTGGACCCAACCCAGGATCCTTCAGGACGACAGGGGAAGGAGACGGTTGGGAAGCAGTGGAAATGGGGCCAGTCTATGGGCAAATGAAGAAGAGGCACAAAGCAAACACATACGTACGAAACTCGTATACACTGATAGCCGATAGACGACCTCTATTCCTGCCAAAGGAATATGTGCTTCTTCCACCACAGATCCCGAATCAGGTTCCATTAGATAATTCCGTACCGACTCTCGAAGAGGAGCGCCTTGATGGCAAGGTAGAGCTGTTTTGAAAAGACGCTGTCACCGTGTGATGATTGCCTTCTAGTCGTCGGAGTTGCACAAAAAACCCGGGATTCGGCCGCGCAATGGGGCGATATTTACGAATTGCCTCCACCGCAGACGTGGCTGTGTGTCCGTGATAAACGATGAGATATGCCTGCCACGAAAATCGCACTCACGAAATACATTTGTTGCCATAAGCTGGGCCACACATCGAAAAACAAGTACTCAAACGCGTTGTCACATTACAAGTCTACCAGCTGTGTTCCGAGGTGGTGAAAACCTATTCGATCAAACTGGACTCTGAGAACACCACAAAACCACACGTACTTGAAACACAGCTGCAATCTGCCAGTATGTTCTCACATCTGCGCCATTCCAATGGAAAGCACGAACCCGAGTCCAGCATATGCAGTCGTCTTGTGCTACTGCTGACCAGGCTACCTGCTTTTCTGCCTTAACAAGTGCATTCTTCAGGCAAGGTATGCAAGTTATTCGCAGTGCAAAAAACTTAACGTAGATAGTTATTACGCATGAGAAGAGCAGAAGGCTTCGAACGGTGTTGACTTGGAAGCTGCAACAGATCTTCGCTCACCGCACAGAGGGAGACAGACCGAGAGATGCCCTTTTCACAGTGAACTAACACTGTCACTCCCCTGCAAGAGATGCAGTCGGCACAAAAACAAGAGTAACACATTCAAAATGCTGTTGGACTCGAAAATTTCACCTTCACATCTCCATTCGGGGCCACGTCAACAACTCACGACCGTTTTTAATACACACAACGTACTAATGCCATCATATACGTGTGCCGGCGCATATATACACATTTGCTTAAAAAAGTTAAGTTGTGTGCACATGTGTGAAAGTGCACCATCACTCGCTAATATTCCACGTCTCACAGACGAATCGCGTCTAGTCACTCGATAAAGAAAAAACAACTCCTAGGCGACAGTACAACGACGACTTCACGGGCGTGACACGGAAGACGAGCCAGGAGCGGTTCTGTCTTACGCGGAAGTGCTATAAAGTATGCGGGAAATGTTGTAAAGTGAACACGGGAACGATTAATAGCGAAAGATTAACATCATTATTGCCAGAGTTCACATTCAATTTCCCTGTGCCCACCAGGAGCCAAATGCGTATCGTAGTTCCTGCAGGTTAACCGAAGCTACACATCTGCTCAGATGAGGGAAAAAACCTATCAACTTCGTGACGGAAACCTGAAATTTGGGCCATGAACGAAATGAAGAAAACTCGACAAGAAACTGCGGTAAGAAGTCGATGGCCACTTACCTGGCGAGGTACGAGTGAATACGTGCCAATGAAAGGCGGGAAAAGTCGAGCTCCTAATGAACACGCAGCGAACTCTATCCCAGCGAGCATGAATTTACAATCTCATTCGGCACAACATCCGTGTCCGGCTAACACCTAAGACATTCTTCACGAGCAAGTTGGGCTTGAAAGATCGCATTACAATCCTCGGTTCCCTGTTTCAGTTCTCTGTGAAGTCCGTTTGCAGGAGTCCACGTCATGCAAAATTTGTCTCAAGCGGCTACCGAGCCCACTTCACGCGATTTTACCTCCTAAAAGTAAAATCTAAACAAACGCACCATTTCCACACTCTCACGGGTTCCTTGGTCCGCCACGGTCACAACGTTACTGACTTTTGTGAGTTGTGCTCACCTGGGACGGAGAATCCAAGAGAGGGTGATTGATGTGGCTGATCCCAAGACGAGAATAGAGTAGGCGCTGTTGAAGTGGCCAACCTCCGTAGGGCCACGCAACAGTAACAACGAGTTTCACGTTGAATTTTAGGAGAAGGTTCTCGTCGAGTGCGTGCTTCAAGGACCCCACAAAAAGGCTGCCTTTCGTCAGAGTGGGTACCAAACCCGGAGGATAGATGTCTGTTGGACACCTCGGCATGAGACTGTCAGCGAGTCCTGACCCTGCTCGGATTCGCTCCGAGGACTGAAGAATCGCCGGCCTTCCAACGACCATATTGCGTACCGTTTCCCAGGTCTCATCCGCGGATGTGTTCACGGACGACGATACTCCTGATGGTGAACCTCCACCGGCGGAGGAAGCGCTCTGCATTGACGCCACGGTGGGGCGCAGACAGCCGCGGGATGACAACCGCGAATTATTCGAGGTGTCGAAGCCGTTGTGCGATAATGCAGAAATGTACGGTAGCCAGACCCAAAGTCTCTTATCCTCAGACCGGCTTGCTCCACCGCGGTAGACCGATAAAGGGAGGAGGGAAGAAGGTCCCGAGGAAGAAACGGCCACCTCCATTTACCGTTACACAACTGACTGGCTTGAAGCAGGCTGGGAAACAAAAACGCAATGCAGATACGGATGTACAGACGTGGAAACGCTTTTGCACGAATTGAAAGTGTGGCACAATAAGGAGAGGTCGCTCAATCCACCTGGATCACCGCGTCACCGGAAAAGGGAGGATGAAACGCCAGTCACTTCACACGGTTTTCGTTCTTATCACCATAGCAGCGACTTTAGTTCTTTGCCAGAAAAAGGTTGTAATCACGACTTCGTAATTCCCTTGTAAAAAAATAATACCAGCTCGGCCTCGAAAGAGACGCGCAGCTCTAGTCTCGTCTCTCTATTTTGAAACAGTTCTGCGGCCCCGGCGGATTGAGAACCTTCGGCCGCGGCAAGCAGAGTATATTGACGAACGGGAGAGACACAACCAGTTAGAAGACATGCACAGAGTTCGTCGCGAATATGTTGGCGTCTTCTTTTCAGTTGGTGCCTCGACGGGAGTGCGTTATCTTAAACGGTCGAACGGTCACTGGAGGTTGAAACCGCCGCAGAGTTTCCCCAAAGTTCCAGTCTACGAACGTGCGCAACGCTGTGAATTTCGCCTTCCCTCGTTTACCTACGTCGGATCGCAGAAGTGATTTGCTTTGAGGCAGTAGGCCAACAGCAACATCTCATCGGATGCGACGCGGTAGACTCGCCGTGTTTGTGACTGACGTTGTCACATTAGCAAAGCGCCTCTTTTATTAACCGTTTACAGGAACCCCGCAGGAGACAACCCGTCGATATCACGAATTCTCATAAAACACGGTAGTCAAAAGCTGTAACATAGACAGCTGCGTCTCTTCGGTGAAGTACGGAAGACAACAGATCCGCGCAACGGCTCGCATTGTGCCTCTGGAGAACCAGACACGATTGGTTGTTTTTCCACTTCTCCGCCTTGCGCTGGACCTGTCGAACAGCCTCGATCACGTGGCAGTATTTGTCACATCCCGTGGATCACATCACTCGTTGCACCATATTACGGGATTTGTAGGGAAGCCTCTGTGGTGGCGTACGCTACAGGTCTTGTGTAGATAACGTGTGCAACCGGAATTCTTTGCTGGGCCCCGTTTTCATGAGCCAAGTCGTGGGACACTTTCGTTCACACATACTGGAATAGGACATTCATGCAGTCCGTTGACATCAATAACATGTCGGAAGTGAACAACTATGCAACGTTAACGAGCCGCCCACCCCTGGTGCGGTATCCCGCGGAGGTGAGGGAAATACGCGAAGCCCTCGGTTTTTTCGTGCTCGGAACAACTGTATCGTGTGGGACGCCTACAAACGCGATGCCGGTTGCACTGCGGTAACGCCACGAGACGTTTAGGGACTGCAGAAATGTGAAAAGGGTGTTTTCGTGCAATCGTGAAGTCACATAGAGTGCACGCTCACCCTCCAAAAATGCAACGCGCATCTCGTTTTTCTGTTTCTCGTGCGGAAGCCGCATACGCTTTACGAATCCACACTAGCTCCGTTTAAGCACGTACACCTAGTGCTCGAATCCGTTCGCAAAAGACACGTCCAAACTTGTATGCACAATGCAACAAGCCGATTAACTCTCCTCACTGCGGTGCAGCCCTCTATCTCCTGTTTTTTTCCTCACAGATTTGCGCTTGCTTTCTTCGGAATCGCGGCCCGTTTACAACAGCCCGAACAATGCAATCGAGACATGAATTGGATTTTCAGGGGCCGTCCCGAAAACGCACCCAACACGGACAAGCACACATAACACACAACCCACAACCTTGAGAATTCAGCAGGGTCTACCCCTTCATACTTTCTCACGCCACGTTTTACTCGGCCACACAACGACTTTTTAGACGTAAAAGCGGCTCCCTTCAAGCTGTGGAATTACATAACATGAACAGCCCTTGAAGGAAAATAAAAATGATTCCATGACATCTTCTCGTTGCAGATACGAACCCGAAAACGACAAGCCAGGTGAAGGAAAAAAGGACACACTGAGGTCGGACTCGAGTCAGGCCAAAATCGCCACGGAGTCGTGCCTCCCTCAACGACCTGCAACCGCAGGCTTTCCCGACTTTTACCCACATAGAATTACCGATAAGAGTGACACATTATCCTCCAAATCACTCGTAGTTGCCGTGAAACTACCTCACTGGTGACGTAGATCTCCTGGGTATCATTCGGACAGTTTCTGGCGTTGAGAGTATCGTTTTTTGGCAACGGAAAGCAACGAACAATTTGTGCCCTCTGAGACACTGATGTCCAGGAATAACCACTCCCAGGGAACACGGAAATACTTTCGGGAGTGCGTGCCGCGCCCGCTCGATTTCTGTCCTCGGCACCTTCTACCGAAACGCCTCTCCCACTGGTCAATCCTTTGTTCTTTCCCAGCGTATGAACCGGTTTGTTTTACCTTCTGGAACTCCACCGGAATTCACCGCAAAACGCCAACTCAGTTCGTCGTCCAATGGTCCCGGAAAAGACGTGTTCCTCGCGGTGATTCGTCTCAAAGGGCACGCCTTGACCGTTTCTTGAATACGGGCAAAAGCCATCCGTCCCGTATCCTGTGTGTTCCAACCGACGCTGGAGGCCGGAAAAGTCCAGAAAAGTCCCCGTATATTTCTTCTGCAAAGACAGAAAACGTTTGCTGCCCGTAGACATAACCGAGGCGTCTGACGACCTGCGCCGTTTGAAGAGCCAACAACACACAAACACATCTCCAAATCATGCATCCGTGAGTTAGCATCCCTCTTGGCAACCTAGAGGGAAAGTTGTCCACTTCTCCGGTCACCCAAATCTTCGACATGCGCAGGTTTCCCCAGAGCCCACGCAAGCAGCGGCACCCTCTTCTACCCCTGCTGTCCTCACATAGTCCACGTACTTATATCCATGATATCGTCATCCATCATGTCCCACAGACCTCCTCGTCTCCCCTTTCCCTTTCCTTTGCCAGTGTGTCGATTCCCGCCGCGTTTCGCGCCTCCCCCTCGCGCGCCTGCTTGACCACGAGAGCCTTCCATCCCGCGGCGAGTCTCGCGTCCGTTTCCTCCCGAAATGAAATTTTCCCCACCGAGGAAGTCGCGCCGTTCTCCCTGGACAACTCTCCGTTCCCCGCCTCTTTCGCCAGTTTGCACAGGGTCACCGCCCCCTTGCTCCCTCCGATTCGGTTCCCGGCAACCTTCCATCCAGTTTTCTCCCAAGTTCTGCCCGCCCTCGTGATCCCCCGCTGCGGCGCATGTGCTCTCCACCTCTTGCGCTCCTTCTTTCGCTTCTGACTGAGAAGATCGACGACAAGCAGTAACCCTGGAACCTGGAGGTGACAGCTGCACACCCTCTGCAAGCCCCTGCTGCCGCTGTTCCTGGGACTTCTCCTGAAGCAAGAGAAGCGCCTTAACCCACTGTTGCATGCCGTCTCTGGTCACCAGCTCAGCAAGCCCTTCCCTGCTTAACTGCGCGAGACGCGATACCGTCTCCACGGCCCTAACCGCTGCTGAAGGATCCGAACTGCACAAGGTACCGGGCTGCGTTTCCCGACTATCCCCGGAAGCTGGCAGCGAAGACAGCTGCTGCGTTGTACTGGCCAAATGCGCAGTACACACACCCCGAGGACGCGCTGCCGACCCGAAAGTCGACGGCGGGAAAAGCGACATATGTGTAGAGGACGGATCCTGGAACGCGAGAAGAGGTCCCGGGGCTTCCACACCTGTTGGAGAATAAAGTGACGAGGACGGATACATCTGGGCAAAACTGTGCTTCCCTGATTCCCCGCCGACGAGACCCTCAGGTGTATACCTCTCTTTCATCAAAGCTACACTCGACAGAAGGCCGCGCGCT
>AVCM01000006.1:0-11018 GCA_000447165.1 Hammondia hammondi
TTGTCGCTAAGATGGTTCGGCACGCCTACGTCGCAGATGCCGACCGGCGGCCGACAGCTAACATTCAGGAAGAACCAAACTCAACGACAAGCGCACCAAGTGCCTTTCCAGAACAGAACATCGTAAACCACATAACACACACACACAAAGTCGACAGAACTCGGAGCTGTGGGGACAGTGAGTGGCCTGAACCAGAGAGGCACACAGACACTGTTGATGCCAAGCACAAATTACCGCGAGCAAGTCTTCCTTTTCCATTGAGTGAAAAGGAAAGAGAAGAAGATCATCTAGTCGTGCTTCGTTTCCTTCAAGGTGAATTCTTGGTAAATCCTAGCCGCAACCGCCTCCACAGACCAGACAGTGATCATCAGCATCTTCATCGGCAAAGATACAATATGTTCGAACGACTCCAGCATCTGAAGAACCGTGATGAAGAGCACCCACAAGACGGGCGCGACGACTCTACGCTGATGCGCGAACGCGATGGTATTTTGGCTCTTATTGCGAAGCTGCAAGACAGAGTGGAAACAATCGACAAATCATTGAATGCACGTGTGTAACGGAGTTCGATAGTCACAGAGATGCGGTGGGTGCATTACGGCTTTACACGGCAGTTTTCAGCAGAACAGTACAACAACTACAGCGAGACTTTCGTAAGTTTGCTCCACACGCCAACACGCCAGCCCAGCGGTTGAAAGCCCTTGTGGGAACTGCATTGTTCCGACAGGAATCAAGCTGCTGTGGCAAGGCATTCATTCATGGGGGATGAATTAGATAAACTGTTCTTTGGCGGACCATCGACACCTGAGCTCCTGTGTTCCCAAGGGCTTATGAGCAAAGTTACATCAAAAACTCAATGGCCATCTTGAGAGTACGAGATAAGTGTTTGGTCTTGCCTTGAGTCGTCAGACACTTTCAGGTACCAAGGTGGAATACAAAACAAATATAGCCACCATATGAACCTACCACATGTGGGTCATGTTGATGTGGGGCTTAATCTCGATGACATAATGCTGCTAACAGTCATACGCGTATGTTCTGAGATTTCTGAGAGCGGCAGTTCGACCTATAGAGATTGTCTAGAGTTTTAGGAAGTCGGGTACTAGTGTTTCCTCTGCCTGCTGAGCGAACGTACAGCGCTGCCTTCTTTGGAGTGAATTCAGAAGAATGCGACAGCCTCTGGTGTGCGTATACGACAGAAGCAACTATTTCCGCAGGCTTCACTAACAACAGATGGATCACCAAGGCAGTGCAGTGGCTGTTGGTAAACAGGGATGCAGCACAAAAATTCGTTCTGGTTACCACGTACGTCTGTGAGTGTGCATTTCGAACGGCACAATTCACTTGCAGCACGCAGGTCACGCCAAGCTAGACACCGCGAGGTAGCATTATGCTAACTTGGCTGTTGTCCCATCCATCCCGCGGATATTGTACCGCGCGGATGCTACCCAGGGGTACGGAAGCTCAGCGGCTTCCCTCCCAAACGCTTTACAACAGAGCATGCCCTGCAGCTAGCCACATTGGCTTCCGCAGGAGGTTCGTGCACCTGAAAACTCAAACGTGCCCACGCAGACTTCCAGTGCGGATACTCTTTCCCACTGTGGGCCTGACTAAGAATTGGTACACCCGCGAGATATTATTGAATTCGGACTGCAAGTGGTGGACTGACTGACTTCCTCCGTAAGTGGTTTGATCCGTGTGGTTTGAGCTGTTCTTCTGGCACCGCCGCGTGGGTGCTTACTCCGTTTTGCTGGTATCAGCTACTTGGTCAAAACGATACCACTCAGAAGACAATCATACGGTGCTGCATGGTAAACTCCATACCCGATGGCAACAACTGACTCACCGGCAGCACGCGCTGGACACCGCTGGTGCTGCCGTAGTGCATTGATACTTCTCCTGCTTCAAGAGATGATAGGCTATGCTGTGGAAGGTGTCGTAACGTCAGTTGGCGCGAGGATGTCAGAATCAAACGACCGATTGCCACCTGAAGGTCGCAGATACTCAACAAGGATTGAGGCGGGAAGCGGAGGGGAGTTTGGCGTGATAGGTGCGTCAACTAGCGCGAGGCGGCGTGATGCGGAAATCCGAGGTCGGGCACGTGCTGCAGCATTGAGTGATAACGCCAGCGTCAAAGAATCCGAAACGCAGGAAACAACGGTACATAGTAAGCATAGCTCTCGGCAACGGATGAACCAATGTCGGGAAGCACCCGTTTGCATGTACACGACTGTCTCAGC
Source organism: Hammondia hammondi (assembly GCA_000447165.1). NCBI lineage: Eukaryota > Apicomplexa > Conoidasida > Eucoccidiorida > Sarcocystidae > Hammondia > Hammondia hammondi. The sequence continues at coordinate 2,241 of AVCM01000006.1, forward strand.
ATCGCATTTTCTTTTCCACTAAGCTACTACATGGTTTTTTCATGCAGTTGGTTCAGAAGTAGTACTGAACCTATCAGGACGAGATGGTGATTGTTGTTGATGTTAGTCATTCTATGCTTTAACACAGCGAACACTGGCTAGATCTATAGTCCTATACATCTTCTTAGACACACGGGCGCCACGAAAGCAAATACCACACAATAGTACCCTGCCCAATGCGGAAACTCTTGAAGAATGCAAACACATGTGCGCTTTATCTAGAATGTGCGGCCGCGAAAAGTAATTGCAATGCATTGCCCCCATTAAGTCCATATATGCGTCACTGTATGGGACAAGGTTTACCGTTGTTGGTGGATTCCTGTTACTTTAGAAAACTTGCTGGTGATTCCAACATGGGTGACACACCAAGGCGTCGCCTCGAAGGCTCTCCAAACCGCTGGAAAGGGAGATGTGGACCGAGAAATTCACGAAGGCTTACACCACCAGAGGACGTCGCATGCAAGAGATCAACTGAGCGTTGCGGACGGCCACTATCGATCCCCCGGTGCCAGTTCTCGGGCTCTCCAGTTCGTTCCGTTTCCAAACTCACTGGGTTGGAACCAACACCGGAGTGAAGGGGCTCCCTTTTTCTACGGAGTAGGATCCAAAAACGGACAATCGGGACCCTCTTATGTAGATGCTCCTCGAGATCACCGACTGTTGCCTAATTTCCCATGGAATAGACCGACACAACAGTATTTGGACCTCGTGCCGTACGTGACTAATCCATCCTACGGGGTCGGGCTCATTGTCCCAAACTACTGAACTGAAGAAACATCAGTTATTGTGAATGCTTTCATTTGATGTCTTACTACAGCAGCGCACTGCCGGTGAGCTCATGAACGTTCCCGCTTGTATGCGGTGAGGCAGTTCACTGATATACTGTAGCCGGATGTTTATGGAGAACGTGCAGGGCACAGGTACGATAGTCGGTTTTTGGAAGTGGTTCTAGAGTTTGGTTTTCGCAAGGTCTTCTCTGGCGCAGTTGAAGAAATGGAACCAGAACGACCTAGTGCAACGTGTAGTGTGGAAGTTCTAACGGGGACTTATTTTTTGTTATCAGCGGTTAGCACTGTGACCAGACGCTAAGTGAGTAATATGATCACTCACAACCGGACGTTTACATTGACGCAAAAAAGTGTTGCAGTACTTTTCACCACGCATGAACATTTCAAGCATTCCATTTCTGTGTTACATACACGTTACGCAATCACGATACGCCGGCAAAAGTTGCAAGTACAAATGGGGACAGCAAATGAGAACTACCGAACTCTACAGAGTAAAAATCACACGGGAAAACTGCCTGACCGTAGTGTGCCCGTGTTGTTACACAGACAGACAGGATCCCTCTGTCTTCGTACTACGAGACACTGAAGAAGCCTACTGAATATTCATTTCCGAAACACAGCGACACTCAAGCTCAGCAGAACCTCTGTGACATACTCTTCTGTGCCTTCCGCATCCGCTCATTTCTACTGCACCACTGTCACGTAATACAACCAGGCTGCCTTCACCAGATCTCTTTTGTCGGAAATGCTCGGTTTTGTTACACACATAGGAATTATATACGTGGCGGGAGTCTTGCTTTTAGTCCAAACAAAGTCCATGGTATGCTTAGATCGAAGTTGTAGCAAGACATAAACATGCACAAGGATTCAACATATCCACCTCAGATTCTAACCGGATACTCGGGTACATGACTTTGACGTTGCAGTACCGGATATATGTCCGTACCATATGCGCGAGATATGCAGTAATCCTCTCATCAGTGTCATCAGAATGAGGTTGTTTTCTATTGACTTTTGGCTTCAGTTATCAGGACAGACACCTCAACGGAGACAGTGAAGTCGGAAATAGAATCAGCTGTTGCCATCATCTCCCGTTTTTTAACGACCCTGTAAGGAGGTGTTGTAGTGCTTTAGCGGAGTATCAAACGTATAGCACAAAGTCTATCAGAGTAGGATCACTCAAATATTTGCACAAAGTGTGTGACTTCGATGATACTTGTAGCAGTTGCTACCAGTCTGTGTCTGACTTCTGGCACACGCCTGCGCTACGGACGGGAACGGTGGAGGGCAAATGCTCGAATTCAAAGGATGTGCCAGGTTGCCACCTTTATATGTCGCGTTCTGAGCAGCAGAGTCGAACACACCGGCATCACCATAACAGCATTTCCTGTTTTTTGTCTCTGTCATGGGTTTCTCAACTTACAAGAACCACGCGCCTGCGTGATTGGTCAATGCCGTAAGTGGTTGCCCTTACAGAAGAAAGATGCTCCGCATCCAATCGCTGTCGGCTCACCACTCGCTAAGTTGGCTAACAGGCGTCAAAGAAGGTGTATCAGCTGTGTGTCCCCGTCAGTCAGTCTTCCTCTAGCAGACTGCATACCTGGTCGAAGTGTAGAATCCGCTTCTCTTAACAACGGGCAATGCCCACAAGCGTCCACATTCAATGTAAGGGAGTCGTGTTGATGCCGTGAGATTTGCGGATCCTGTAGATGACTGATGCAGCTCGCCAAACACTAGATGCAATGCTTCAGAAAGCACCAGAACGTCGCATGTAGCACATGACGACATAAGCTAAACGAGCTACCTCTCGTGAGGAGACAAAAACACGTGCACCTGCGTTTCAAGAGCTGTTTTCGTCATCATAACCCGCACCCTCTTTGCACACGGCACCATTCAGAACCTGAGCTGTGGGTGTAACTCCTGCTCCTGAGCCGATCAATTTTTCACTGACGAATTCACGAACAGCCGGTGAGATGCACAGCACAGCCATGTCCGTCATTTCAGACACATAACGCCTTGTTACCCGTTGATGAGACTGAATCACCAACATGGTAAAATCCCTCAACACGCTCACAAGCCACATGGAAGAAACGTGTTTGCAAGCCTCGGAGATTCCAGCTGGAGGTGGAAATGTAGGCAGCGCACTCGGAAATCGTAACTTACAAAACGTCAGTGCTTGCTTTAATGCCCTTTGCTCAAGAAAGGTTCAGAGTCGAATTTCTTTGTCCAGGTCGTGCTAGACGCGGTAGGACTAAATGCTCGTTTGGTTGCAGTACGCGCGGTCTCTGTCAAACTCGGCTTGTTACTGTCACCCACGTCCTGCACTTCCGTCCCATCAGTGACAGGATTGCCTTGGGATGGAATGGTAGAAGTATTCTGGCACTGCCCCCTGTGCTGCAGTGTGATGTTTTTACATTTCATGGTGCAGGCATTGGCATACGTTTTATCATCTCTGCCACACACTGGATCCCAAACTTTCGGGCAGATGCATGCATTGCTGTTTGTCTCGCCGTCCGGCTCGGCACTCTGGCAGGGACCTCTGTGCTTCAAAGTTGAATTGGCGCAGTTGAGTATGCATTCGTTGTGGTAAGTTACTTCATCATCACCACAAACTGGATCATGGATCTTTGAGCACTTGCAGAGTGTGGAACTTGTCTCCTGATCGTCGCAGCGGCCCCAATGCTTAAGTCTGATTTTTTCACACCTGAGCAGGCACGCGTTCTCATAAGTCTTTCCATCGCTGCCACAAACCGGGTCATGTATCTTTGGGCACTTACATGTATGGGTTGCTGCGCCACCCTCTGCATCTTCCTCGCAAGGTCCTCGGTGTTTCATAGCGACTTTCGCGCACTTCATGACGCAACTGTTGTCGTAGGTGTCCCCGTCCCTTCCACAGACAGGGTCGTATATTTTTGGACAGTTACAAACCTTCTGCTCCGTTACACATTCCCCGTCATGCTTCCGGAGAATCCCGCTGCACCGCATGAGGCACCTGTTATCATATGTCTTGCCATCCATACCGCAGACGGGGTCGATATTAAAAGGGCACGCACACTCCCTCTCAGGTGATGATTCTGTTTTTAGGGCAGTTACTGGTGACATATTTGATTCATCAGCAGTGCACGGGCCCATATGGTCCAGTCGCGTTTTGTTACATCGTAGAAGACACCGACTAGCGTATGTTTTGCCATCAACACCACAGACAGGCTCTGAAAGTGCAAATTTGCACTGACATGCTGATCCGCACTCACCACCATGCGCGAATCTGACACGGGCACACTTCAGCTGGCACCTGTTCTGATATGTGACTCCATCCTTGCCACAAACAGGGTCGAAGTCCTTGGGGCAGTCGCAGACTTCATCATCCTCTTGCTTGCACTCTCCGCGATACGCTAGGCGGGTGCGGTTACACTTCATTAGGCAATCGTTCGCGTATGTGACACCGTCTCTGCCACAAACAGGATCCTCGATCAGGGGACAGGCACAGCTCTTGGAATCTGGGACAGGCGTCGGAGTGCACTCACCCTTGTGAGCCACTTTGACACCCTCGCATTTTATCAAGCACTTGTTGGAATACGTGTTGCCATCCTTGCCGCAAATCGGCTGGTAGTCCTGGGTACAACCGCAGTCGTCATCCACCCCAGTTCCTCGTAGGAGGTCACAGGCGCCAAGATGGTCGAGTGTGCTGCCGTGGCATTCCATCAGGCACTTATTGTTATATGTAACGCCATCATGACCGCACACTAGATCGACGGTATCTGAGCACGGGCAGTTTTCGGGACTGCCTACTTTGCTGCATGCTCCCCGGTGCTTCCTCTTCACGTTACTGCATCGCATCATGCACTGATTGGGGTAGGTCAGTCCGTCCATACCACATACCGGATCCACTCGACTGGAGCAGTGGCATCCGGCTGTCGAGTCTTGATTGTCTGCCATGCAGGGGCCGTTATACGCCAAGTCAGCACCGTGACACTTCATAACGCACTCATTGCTGTAAGTTTTATTGTCGTTGCCGCAAACTGGCTCGTCCAAAAGAGGGCACGGGCAATCTTCTGGTCTTGGGCCGGGTACGTCTGGTGGTGGTGCAGAGTCCTCCTCGCAAGGTCCGTCATGCTCTGGCCGGACCTTATTGCACTTGAGCAAGCATTCGTTACTATACGTTACACCATCAACGCCACAAACAGGCTGGTACAGTAGAGGGCATATACACCTGCGCAATCTCTTGAATTTCCTTTGGGTGGGGGAAGCAGACGAGGTGGAGTCGACCTCGAGCGCGTGCGCTATGTTCCAGTCGCCGCCTCCCAGAAAGTTGGATTTGTCGACAGCCGGCGAATACGTGATTGTGAGTCTCAGGGCGTCGCTCAAGTCATGTTGCCCTGGCCGACTGTAAAGATCCGGTTTACCGCTGACGATCGCTGGGTTCTTTGACCTGTCGTCTCTTTCCTTTCCCGTAGCGACCTGTTGTTGCCGCAGTAGCGCTCCTAGTGTAGTGGAGTCCCGATGAATAGTTTTTTTTACTTCATCAGCAGAGATCACCACGTTGATTCCAGTACCTGTTGGGAGAGCAGATGTGATGCTTGAGAGGTCTCCGACCCATGCCTCTTTGGTCCTCAACGCGTTTTTCAGTTCCCCCACTGTCATTGAGCTCCGAATAGATTTGTATAATCGCCGGCGAAGAATTTCTTCTTCAAGCTTGAAAGTAATAGCGACCTTGATGTTCTCGTTTGCTGAGCAGAAAACGAAGAACAGGGGCATACTACGTGCCCACGTGAAGTGTTCCTTCTGCTGTTTGCAGCAGACATACCGACGCCACTGCCACTTCATACGACTGAGGTAACAAGAATATCTACTCTTGCTCTTTGAAAGAAGTGAAACATCAACGTTAATATTTGGCTCCCGATGTCTCGACTTCACGTTGACGTACCTGGGGAAGAAAGATCATTCGCGGACACGAACCGGGAATTCTGCAGCGCGGGCGTCTCGCCCAAAGCTAAGAGGGCGAGAGCCCACAGCAACAACCACTTCATTGTCGCAAATTATCGTCTTGACGGCTTTTAAAGTTGCGGCAAAAAGTCTTGGATCTCCGTTTGCTCTCTGGTCCGCTATTCCGGCCTCTTCGGAGAGGGTCCGCTTGGTGTTAAAGCTGTTAATTTTTGTCCAAAATCAGAACAAATGTTCAAGTAGAGCTTGCAACGTCTCGAGGGCGCCACCAAACACCGGAAAAATTAGTCGAAACTCAACCAAAAGCATTGCCTGATGACTATCTCTGTTACAAACCGCCCTTCCGAGTGGCTCGAGAACAGAACCCTGACCTCGTGTGCGGAAAAAAAGCGACATATTATTCCGACCGCGAAACACTCCAGCGGAAAACAAAATCTCTGGGGAGTCGCCTCTGGCACACGGCTGTTAATAAGATCTCCTGTGGCCGTTCCTACATGCTTAGGTAACCGTTCCTTGTCCATAGACAGAAAACGCCTTGTACAAAGCCGTTTGAATCGGCAGCTTCCGTGCCAGCACCTGCCTGATCCAGATAGGCTCGCACGTATCCCGCGTGGCAGGCGGGGCTCCAGGCACAACGGCAATGCTCAAAAGACGAGAAAACAAAACTCGCTCTGCCCCTTTCTTCAGGGGTGTAATTACGCTGGTTCAAATTAACAGAGTTTTCCTGAAGTGTATCCGCATTACCATGCAGAGGCTGGCATCGAAGACAAAAAACCCGTTGGACCGAGTTTTTCTCCCCAATAATGCACCTTATACTGAGGTTCCCTAATTTCAGCTTTAGTTGTGCGGTAGCAGTTGCGTCGAATTGCTTCACTTCCTAACGAACACCTCAGGCCAGACATGAGTTGGTTGTACAGTCGATGAAGGGATCAGTTGACACTTCTGTCTCCTGAGTCCGGTTAGTCTGTCTCCTTGCATCGCAGCTGGTGTGTTACTCGGTGTGTAACGCGCGGTACTATCTCACTTCATCAAGGAGGCTACATTTCAACACCTCTTGGTTTCCGTTCCGCGATCAGGAAAAACCACTTTCATTGGCCATGCAAGAGACTTCAGTGTGTTTGTTTTGATAAATTGATTTATGAGAGATGTACTTCATACGAACACCCGCTGAACTCCCGCTGTTGTACCCCTCTCGGCGTTGTGCTAGACGTGTAGCGCCACACCACTAGGAGACATTTGAGGTGCCCTCTCAGCGTCAAGTGCTTTTCGTGCCGACATGGTCCCTCTGAAAAACACAACCAATATAAATGGACTAGGAAACACCCCACATCATGGGGTTGTGAATTTGTGAGTGCCACCTCGTGGCCAAGCGCTCCTGCTGTTACCGATCCGAACCAAATACGGCTGGGCGTCTACTCTGAGCGGTGATTGGTATAGTAGTGAGAAGTCCCTTCTACCACCGGGTTTTTTGTCCCTGCCCGTGCCAGCGTCAGATTGTGCTACTCTCCCCAGCAACCAGTACTGTTCAGAAGGCTGCCGATGGGCCGGTTGCGTGATTCGTCTATAATACCAGTTGTGTTTGTGTTCCGACTGTAAGTTCTGCACTTGCCGTCGTGGGGCTCAGTTCCTCCAGATCCAAGGCGCACCACTACCAAGCACATTCCGAATCCCTGAAATACGCAGGATCGTTCGCGGGTCTCAGAATAATAACTAAAGCACTGTTTTACTGAAAACGGCGTAGCTGTGGTGGAGCCGTTCCCACCTCAAGCTGATATTGCATTCGGTGGGCAGCACCCTTTCTCGCAACATTTATGTGGGTTGAACAGATGCATCTGTACACTGCAATATTATTGTTGAATTCTGGACTGAACAGTAAAAACACGCGAGGAGGCTTCGGCATCACAAAAGGGTGAATGCCTGGGAACTGCAATCCGGTGTCCTCCATCCGGCTCATACTTCCGTCGCGTCGATGAAAGAGAGCCCCTCGTCAAGATAAACGTCCAGCACACCACTTTGTGCACGTATCCTCGCAGTTCACTGACCTTACCATCTGAAATCACAACATCCTTGATAGCAAAAAACACCACTAAATATCTGTTCAAAATATATCTTTACATCACCACCTTAGATTCGTTTGCTGCTCAAATCGGATCGTATCAGCGAAGCGGCACCATTAGTCTTTGTTAACACCTTCAATGGGTGAGTAGGCTACGTCCACAAGTAAGTGCGTTTTCCGAGGAACTGCGCTTCACATGTGACTGCAGTACAAACAACGAATGCATGGGGGTCGGTGAACCGCTCAATAATTTATGAAAAGGTTAGTTCGTGAAAATATTTGGTTGCGGTTTGCTCACAATGCATGTTTGACGTTCACAGCACATCTCGTTTAATCCATATGTACACGCGCAATTGACAAAGCGCTTCCTGTCCGACAGTCACCACACCTGCTTGCGTCATCGAAGGAGAGTCGAGGCGCTTAGCCAAAGTAAATTCAGGATTGTTTGCTACAAACTCCTTCAAGAACTGAGGGATCAACGTGTTCTCATCGAGGCCGAGCTCATCCTTCCACGAAAAAAAGCTGTAAACTCGATAATCAATTACACGCAGTGTGTCTCTACAGATGCGTGTCACAATTTCGAAGTCTCGAGCCATCAGTGACATTGGGTCGTCTTCCGTGGCGTTTTCACCCATGATCGGAAAGAGATTTTTGATGCATACGACCTGCGTTTGGCTTCTGTACTTCTCCGCGATTCGCGCTATCTCATCACTGGACCAGGTTGCATCATCCATCCAGTACAGGGGCAGGAGAAGCCCCACAACGTTCGGGAAATGACCGCCAAATTCACCCAAACGAACGACCTCCTTGCTCCCTTGGTGAGCCGTTCTATCCGAAGCCACCAACCGTTCGCCACCGGCGTCACTGCTTCTGCTACTGGCGCCGTCGGCAGGGCTGGCACTTCCGGAGCACTGGTGAAAGCGTCGGTCAGCGGATACAACCGGCGGGGGCTCC
>AVCM01000007.1:0-11661 GCA_000447165.1 Hammondia hammondi
AATTTGCGCTACTCTGACTACAGCCGTCAAACGCGTGCCCGCTGCTCTGACGGCGTATCAAGCTACAACTGATCACGAGTCTTCCATTCGCGCTGTGTTGTAAAATTCGCAGAGTTATGTCTTGCCTAACGAAGGCCACATTGAGCTCTCGACGACAATGACGACATGCAGTCGCTGTGGTGACTCCTGGCCTGTGCGTTGGTTTTGAAACATAGTTGAACCGGGCCGTGGGTCAGCAGGTCAAAGGGACATTGACGTGTGGCATGTTGGGGTGACAAAAATGAAAGAGCACCATTTTCGCCTGATACATGTCAACAAGCGCAATACACTTGTGGAGCTGGTTTGTTTTCTGTACGCGGCAGTGTAGCCATTAACGCACCTCCAGGGAGGCCCCCAATGGACGCTGTTTCCGCCATTAAAGCTCCACCGATTGCGACAACGCAAAAACTGCCTCCTTCGGGAGGGGAGGCCCATAAAAAAAGCCTTCGATCGTCAGAGTTTACTTTCAAATCGATACTCTGTTTGACCAAGCGAGACGCGACCACCGGCAACTCTCCCCAGCATCGCAAAACGGGCGGGGCGGAATGGGTAGACTGAGAGGCTTGTTTTTAGCGTACATTCACTTGCTGACACAATCGGCGCTATCGTTTTCTAAGAGTAGGAATATCATTCTTCGATGAAAGTAGTGAAAAGGTTAATCGATTCGGGGCCATGATGTTGGAACATCTCACTCATATAATAGTGCGCTCTGGTTTCTGCTAGGATGTCGATTGTGGGGCGCGTACGGGGTTGGCTTTTGCCAGTTTGACGTTCACGTCTTCCAAGATCCGCTGCAGGATGGTGGAGCGTGAAGACATGTGACGACAGAGAAGAGCTAACGGACGACAGATGCTGAATTCGAATTGTTTAAGACTACTGGTTTATTGTTCGCCTCCATTCGTTCGAAACAAGACAAAAAAGACAACAATGTACTTAGAGTGCAGTGTAGTAGAAGAGCCCATGTGACTCGCGTAGGGTGTGGAACTGTCGCCTCCTACAACGACCAAAAAGTGGCATCTGTTTACGGGAGAAGCAACCGCGTTGCTCTTCAGTGATACACCAGAAACTGGCAGCACATAGTGAATGACGCGATGACGAAGTCTGAGTAAAACGAGCATGAGAGGGCAGGACTACATAGCATGATGCCCCCTACATGTAACCTCACGGAAATTACTTATCGTTCGCTTGACACCCAATTGGTATAAATGAAATCTCTCGGGCACCTAGTCGCAGCAAAGGCAGCGTATTTTTTGCGTTTGACTGCACATGAACACAACACGCAAGGCAAGCTGTGAGTACCAGTTTCCACTTTTGTACAAGCTGTCAACTCACTGGCGGAACAAAATTGCATTATGCAATAATCTGCCGCAGTACACCTCATGGTAATTTTGTCGCACGTCTTCTACCTCAGACCTGCTGCCAGAGCAGGAAGCATGGTGTACTGTTGAGCGTGTCTTCTATACAATCGAGTTATTTTTTTAGACCCTTTTTGCATTTCCACTGATCTAAGTGATCTCTACAGTTTCACCTGGGCCAACCTTGCATCAGAATTGAAGCGACGATTCTTCAGAATATCAACATGTGTTGCTTCCGCGTTGAAGCGTCCAGACAGGCAAGACATCCGCGGGGAAATGAGTGCACGAGTTGATTTAGCGTATCCTTGCAGGACCTACTGACCGCCGTACCAACCACCGCCACAATGCGGTCGCGGTGTGTTAAAATATGGTGAACGACTGGAGGTGTGGGCTGTAAAATTTGACGGCGTCATTGGTCTGTACCTCTACTGGTGTCCAGCTTCCGGTACGTCCGTGGAGCTTTAATCACACGACGCGACAGGCTTCTGGAACCCCTTTCCCTAACAGAAGTGCTCGACTGGTGACTGGGTCCACAGGGAGCCGCTACGACGGACGAAACATTGAATACAGAGCACTTATCGCTTACAGCACTGAAACTATAGGGGTTAGCGAAACAGTTGCGGGAAAGCTACGGAAGGGTAAAAACAGTAACATGCAGCCGGCAACAAGGGGTGCACCTACAGTTGGCCAATTGGCTCGTTACAACAGAAAACCGGAAAGTAAAAAGTAGAGAGCCGTATATCAGGCACGATGTTGCCCAGAGTTATATCTTGTTGGAAAGGGATTGTTTTTTCAGTCGAGGTTATTAACACTATATTTCGCCAACCGGCTAACCACCACCATGTCGGCCGCGAGTTCGACGTTGCGCCACTGTCGTCCCCGGCCCAGCCGTTCCGCAGCCAGCCTCTTTTCCACGGGATCTTCGGCCTTCTCGAGCACGATCCCCTACGATATTTCGTTTCGAAAAGGGGGAATCGTCCCGGCATGCGGAATGTAATGTTGTACCAAAGACTTCTTCCACCGAGACGTTGAGACACAGTCGCTGGCATGTGTGAGTGAGGTCCGCTGCCTAAACAGATGACGACAGCAGTACAACACGAAACCATCGCCAATACACGCCAGTCACTTCACACCGTGTCGATAAAAGCCTGCCACGTCATACCGTAAGGAACGGGAAGACGCCACATAAACACAGAGAGAAGATCATAAAGTTGCAAGAATCTCGACCAAAGAACGACGGCCGACCATCGCCAGTCACATACTGTGTAATTTTACGTATCTAGACGTGTCTCTACCGCGTGTCTCGCGCTGCACATCCACGAATAATGTTTCAAGGCACACGAACGAGGTGGTGCCATTCGCCCTCAAGTGGCTTGCGATACGCTTGACGTGCCGAATGTGTTTTAACCTTCTGTTCTTGTTTCCTGTTTCTTGTACTCACCGTGCGTTTGGCCTCTACGACTATCGCATGAATGCCATCCTGCTCGTTCCGCCACAAGATCTACGGCAGACACGTGAGAGGAAGAAGCAAGCGAACAGCAAACTGCCTCGTGAACATCTTGCATGCCCTAGGTACGACGGAAACGTCGGAGCGGCAAGACACATTGGGATGGACAAGATATCACCGATTTGTACGAGTTTGGGGTGCAGCCGCGTCCGTGTGTTATCATTCGTCAACATCAGACTCGAATTCGGTCACGTAGTTCCAAGGTTGGTACTTTATTTACCACACGCGCACGCCCATTACAAGAGCCCCGGCGTGCACTGACTAGATTCACATGCAGGCAAGGATGCATGTGTACACATCAATACACATCTGCATATTGATACCAGCAGAATAACCTTGGCAAGATTACAGCACCATTACAGGGTTCGGGCTTGGAGTGCTGAAGTTTCAGGATAAGACTTCCCCCGGATATCTGTTTGTTTAGTTATAACTTGTGTGTCTGAAAATCGCGTACAGTTCTCCACAGTTCGAAACTTGCGTAAGTGACTGACAACCGGAGCAATATTTAGATATGTCACAAATCCTCCTTTTCAGACATGTGTCACTATTCACTGGATGGAGGCAATGTGGGGAAACGATGCGAGTTCACAAAGGGATGAACCGTGCAGTCCTTACGTCATTGACCCCGTCATAGCGGAAGGGAAGCATGCAACGTTCAATGAGAGCCACGATGTCTTCTCTTATAGCTGCAGGAATGAAGCGAAAAAACGAGCAATGATTCAGTATAACTCCACTAAAGTGGGCAGAAAATTAGACGAGGTGACGTCACAGGAGTGCCCGCAAAGAAACACGCTTTCGTGTACAGGAATATATGTATAGATTGAGTGGTGATAGTTAGCCAAATAAGCATTCGATTGCAACCAGCACAGTAGCCAGGAGAAGTGCACAAATCCTTCGGTTCTTTTGTTTTAGCTGTGGCACGACAAACGATCAACCGATAAAAGGCAAAGCGTGCCCGGACTAGACTCATTTATTTACTGAGTGTTCTCGAAACTTTGTTAACTCTTATTCGCATCCCATCGTCCCGCCTGGTACATTCTTCTTACTGGCAGCAGACTCTCGAGGGAAGGCTTCAAGGAGTGTAGACAGAGTGAGCGAACTGTATGCAGTTGTGAACTGCAAGACTGCATTTCTGCGTATATCGCGGAGAAGCTGCGCTGTGCATTCTTCCCCAAGAAGCAGATCGCGTTCGAACGCGGGCTGCGGACTCAACAAAGGACGAAAGAAAACGGAGGAGATGCGCCAGAGCGCAAGGCGAAAGTGCCCAGAGACAGCAAGACTGACATGGACAAAGGAAGCAGTGACGGTCGAGGGAAACGGAAAACAGAAATGACGAATTGCAGTGACAACAACCGATAGACATCCAGTGCGGATAAAGCTGGTGGACGCGTGGCCACAGACAGAAACAAAGCAAAGGGGACAAAATAACCATAACAGAACCCTAAAGACGGGGGAAGACGCCCACGCAGTCCCGTGGGGTGATGTGGTACAGCAATCATAAAGACCTTGGCTCTCTGTATGTCATACCGAGTCATATTCATCATCAGTGAAACAAAGAAAGAGCCGAATCGTCAACAAGATGACAGAGAGGGTAATCGTTTTCGAAGCAGACGAAGAGATAGAAAGAAGGGAGCTCACCACAACAAATTCAGAATCCACTACCGACGGGAAATGCGTGGCTAATTACGGCCACTACAACTGGAATACCGACGACTGAGGAGAAAACGTGAGTCTGCACTCTGGAGCAGAAGGATACTAAATATATATAAATACACAACGCTTGTTACCACAAAATTGACTTGTATACACAGCGTGGAAGAAGACACGCACTCGAGAAAACAAGGAATCACCACCTTGCGAGAAACAGTAGAGAAAACACCATTTCATGCTTCATCCATTCAGCTCTACTCTCACACCGGGTGCAGTGCGCGCTCGTGCAAGGTCTAGTTCAGCCTGCGGTTTCCCACTTTTGTGTACGCCAACCCTCTCCGAATCCCCCTCGCTAGCCCCTTTCTTTTGTCTGTTCGCTCTGTCGAACATGAAAAGTACGCTTGTTTTTCCTCTCTCCTATGTCTCTCGCGTTTCTCTAGCCTTTCATCTTCCTGGGGGCGCCCTAACGTTGATTTCTGGAGCTCCTTTCTGGTTGCAGCGTTTCTCCCTCTCCACGTATACATTTTGCTCCCCAATGCCTCTGACTGTCGACTCTCGGCTCTGTAGGTTCCCCTACCTGTCCGTATATATCTCTCTATATACACCTCTATTCTGGTCGGCATACGCCCCTCTTCCTCTGTTGCCATTTCCGTCGCTGGGTTTCCAATATGTTGACATACCATCATGTCGCAGACGACCTTGAACGCCTGTTCAAAGTCGGAGAGCGCGAACAGCATTGCAGCCCGTAGAGCTACAGGGCTCGGTTCCAGCACATTCCTCAGAGGCGCATCTTCTGCAAGCTGCAGCAGAAATCCCACGAAGACAAAAAAGAATGCTCTTGCTCCTATGTACCTTCTTGGCGACGAATAACAAGCCCCAGAGACATCAAATGAAACTCGAGGAATGCAGAGACGAAGCGATTCTCGAGGTACCTCGCATTCGCTGCTGCGGAGCGTATCGGCAAGACAAACAGAAAGATTTGAAATAAAGGTAGTTTCATTCATCTCGAACGTACAAACGTAAATAAGGGCTACACAACGATGGTGACTCGGCTTCCAAGCAGAACAAGAATGTGGCAATGAAGCGTGCAAATGCAACTATAGTTAGACCAGCAGTCCGTAGGTAAGCAAAGATCAGTCCATCTTCATGCCACATTCGTGGACACCGACACGGACAAGAATCCAAGTTCTGTCAGTCTGAGTGGGTCATCCTCTTCTCAGCTACTGAGTGTCATCTTGGCCAGATGCTAAGGCATGACGACTCTTCTTACTTGTTCTTTTAGTTCGTCTCGATTATAGACAGCGAGGCAGCAGAGCATGGCATAAAGTGCGACATCTTCTGGTGTACATACGCCGAAAATCGATCTGGTGCGTGTCAAGGATGGGCTCGCGGCTGCGCCAGAACTCCCAGCTCCCGCTTCCACACTTCCTGGCCGATTTTCCGCCTCAGAAAAGCGACGGAAATCGGTAGCAGCCATCCCCACTTTGTCAGAGCCCTCTTGAAGTTTAGGAGCCGCGTGCGAAAGAAGTAATCCGTTCGCGGAAACTGCAGACTGTGTAACTGCCGCGTCGAAAGCACGTCCGTACACTCCGGCGTTGACTTTCCGAAGTGCATCGGCCGCTGCACAGATGTCACCGGACCTCAGTCGCTCCAAACTGAACAGCAAAAGCGGAGAAACAAACAGAGATGCAAATACCTGAGAATTGAAAGAGGAGTCAAGAATGAGCGAAACACCTCTTCCGTCTTGATTCGAGATAGCCGAAGGCAGTCAAGGTGAAGCGTGAAAATGGAAACAGGTCTCCATGACAGTTCTTCTACTCGGCAACCGCAGCTGCGGCCTACACCGCAACTGGCATCGTGAGGGACCGCAGAGATGTGGCGCATGTCATAAGAGAACAATTGCATATCACAGTCACGTTTCGCTGTGTGGGCAAGTTTGGAATACAGGGGAGATAAGGTGCGGAAGTCGGCCTCGAGCGGGAAATGGAGAAGACGATACAACGGGAAAACCGGCGAGAAAATGCTCGCGTCTCGTTACAGAAATAAAGGAGGCCGAAGGGAGATGCTTCTCACTCGGTAGCCCAAGACGAAAACCCGTAGCTCACTGGATTCCCCTTTTCATGTATCACGAACAGCAGTCTCTTTCCTCTAGCTTGTTTGTCTTTGTGTCCCTCTCCACCTTGGCCTGTGCTGTCGGCCCCGGGGTGTCCGCATTTTCGCCGCTCTCAGACGTACCCTCTTACCACATCCGACACGGCAGAGAAAGCGGCTAAAGGCTCTTTACTGCCTCGCACTTCAGCGCGTCCGTTTTCATCTCTAAGACGACCAAATGTGGCTTCCTCTCTGTAATCTGGTTCGCCTATCGACTCTGTGGGTCGCTGGGAGACACTGTGGTGCTGTCCCGGGCCTCGCGTGCCCGCTGGGCCGTCGACGGAGGCGCGAGACGACGAAGCGGAGGACGCCTGAGGAAGCGAAGAGACAACAACAAACAGACACATGTGAGAAATGGACACGCAAACGCAGTCACCCTCCGAAGCGCTGAGGCGAGAGACAGGAGACATTCAAGAATAGGGAAACCTGTGTCGGTCAATTATAGCCGTGCGTGGAAATTGGTCCGACTTTCACATGCCGGTTATTTGAAAAGACCAATGTGAGCACATACGATCACCGAATATAACGGTAAACGACAACAAGACGCCACGAGTGTAGATCGCTTGGATTCATTAGCCTAGTTGGGACACACAGCTAAATACCCTCCTCTTAACGGTAAAGGTGAAAAAGCGCGCGACCTCAGAAACGCATCGTACGAGATCCAAACTACCGACCGGAAAATACGCAAAAACACAAATCAGAAGGAAGTTACGGGAAAAGCACATCAGAAAAAAACATCAAGAGGAAAGGGATGAACACAACGGCGGGCATGAATCAACAGGGGGAAAAACAGAAAAGTGTCTTGGCACAAAAAGGTGTGATGCGCCTGGATGCCGAATTCCCCAAGCCCTACTAAAAGATACTTCACACATGGGCAAAGAACATGAACTGGGCATGCAGGGTGAAGCTTCACCACCTGTACCTAAACGGACGAAAAATCGGGGGGCAAGCGCAAGGAAAAAAACAATAAGAGGTGTGAAATCAATCTCTGGTGACGACGCCAACACCGCGACGGTTCGCACCTTTCCCCCCACAAGAAAAAAAACGCGTGCAGATTCCGTTTGTACATACGCATGTCTCCTCATGCGTGACTGTTGCGCGGGAAAACACAGTAACAGAGAAGAACAGTTCTGTTTCTTCATTACGCACCGAGGAATACAAAGAACGAGGGCCCATCTCGGAATCGTAGAGGGCGCGCTGTCTATGTATATCGACGCCGACAGTCAAGTCAAGCAAGTTGGTCCAGCGAGCAAGACAAGGGCGAACAACAGAGAAGTCGTTGGACTCGAGCGAAAGTAGAGCGCATGTGGCTCCGAGGTTAACATACTGCAGCAGTAACAGAGAATAAAGCAAAGTCGAAGAAGCACAGTACGACAGAGGAAGTGCGGAGAACGACGACGTCCTGGTCAAGCAAAGACCGCACACACACATCCGAGGAAAGGAGGAGGACGATGGATTCCAGCATGAAACGGGACCCGCTAGGATGAATAGATCTCTCAAAAAAACAGGAGCACATGCATAAGAGCATGCCCCCCTATAGGAATGCATGCACTGATACACAAATAACACATTTCGGTCTTTCGCTGTGTCTGATCGTTTCTGTCAGTTGATTTGTCTAGAGTACACGAGTGCTGACACGGGTGCGTGCTCGTTCTTTTACACCTAAACATAAACATATGTAACCCAGGTAAGCAATGTGCTAACTTTCGGATATTCACGTGACGCTTGCCTCGAAATCATTTGGATATTCGTCGAAATCTCGGCGGCCTCCTTCGAGAACTTGTAGCACTTCCTGAGAACAAAAACACGAAGTGGACGATCCCGAAAATCGCGAAGACGGGAGGAGGAAGGGGAGTCAAGCTAAGACAGAACAACACGTTCATCTTAAAAACCAGAAGAGACGAACATGCACTTCTTTCGTTCCATACTGTGGCATTTCTCTTCAACCTGATAAAACCTGCGATAGGAACCGTCAAAAAAACACGGGACAGACGACGCCAGAATGCCACTCTATCTCCAGTGTCTCCGTTTACCGCGTGCTCTGACTTTCAACTCGAGGGAATCTTCACTCTCGGCACATCTGTGCTGTTTACATATTTCCGTGTACTTCATGAGAGGCACAGCCACGTATCGTGAATTTATCGACAACGTTTCCGCGGTGGTGCTGCTTCACGTTCGACAACAGAAGCAGACCAAATAGCTCCCTCACTGAATCGAGTGTTTCTCCTTCCCCCTCTTGTCAATACAAAGGCCACGACGGGGGGCGAAACGCATGATGGGGACACACAAAAAATCGAGAACTGGGTAAAGGAAATACACGTACAAGTTAGGAGTTGAAGACAGAAGAAGAATAGACGATGCAGGCGGAATACATGACAGAGAAGAAACAAGATCGCGCGTCGAAGAATGACATAAAAGGGCCGCGAAGACTCAACAGGACAGCGGGCGACGAAACAAACTGCAAACAAGGGAAGCAAACGCACCAGAAATTCCCCTTGCGTCATGAGGAAATCTGCAGCCTTCATTAGCGTTCGTCGTCTCATAGGCCCCAACTGTGTACTTCGGGCCTGCATCACGGTCTGAAAGGAACCACAGAGACGAAGCGGGGAAGAAGACACATAATGAAAGGGTGTTTCCGCCCCGCGGTAGCAGCGAGTGCTTGGGACGGTGAGGCGGCGACACAGACTCCTATCTCCTGATGTGGTCTTGCCCAAGAGAGTAGAGCAGCACAACACACACCATAGAATGGCAAAGGCAGATTTATATTTCATAGGTAGCGTGACGGACACACGTAAGGACGCAACTGGACTGCCGATAACTGAGGAGACGACGCACAAAACACGCCCTACGCGCTGGTACACATACGCTTGGTCATGTGCACGGTAGACCCTGTCGTAGGTGGTTACACTGCTGTGTTGCCTTGATCGTACCCGCAGGAGCCTCTCTCTCATCTCCGGCATGTTGCTGCTGCATTCGTTGACGAATGCTTCACTGTAAAGCTTTCGAATTTGCTCGTCTCGCTCCTGTGAGCCATGTGGCGATAAAGCCGTTGCATCTAAGGTCTCCGCACTCTCCGCAATACAGAGGACGCGGTGCTCCTCCCACAGGCGTCGAGCCTCCGCATGCGCTTCTGCATTCTTCTGTCGCTGGCTCGCCTCCAGGAGCAAGCAACACTAACGCGCATAAACGGAAGCACCACAAAGACACACAAAAACACATACACACCTATACTCGAACGCGAGCGAGTTGAAAGGACTGCAGGGATCATGTCTTCGAGAGAATGTCCAGGATGCCGCACTGAGTATTTCTTAGTACGAGTGTCCTCCCCACAAGAGAAGGAAGCAAAAAGAGGAACGGGGACGAAGAACCTCGAGCACAGCTGTTTTTGATTCCTCTCTTACGCCTTGAAAGATGAGTGTTTCTAGTTCATCGGGGTGTCTCGCTGCTTTCTCTCTCTCTCCTCCTCCGTGCCCCTCTGCTGTTCGGCGTTGGCCCTCCCAGCCAGCCTCTATCTCCGTCTGTCCTTCACTGGGACTCGAGGCGCTTTTCCTCAGTTCGTGGAGTCTCTGCTGACGGCGCCTCTGTTGCTTTACGGCAACCCGAAGAAAATGGAGAAGACGGGGCACGCGCACAACGTCAGGATAGTCAGCAAACGC
Organism: Hammondia hammondi; assembly: GCA_000447165.1. NCBI lineage: Eukaryota > Apicomplexa > Conoidasida > Eucoccidiorida > Sarcocystidae > Hammondia > Hammondia hammondi. The sequence continues at coordinate 10,359 of AVCM01000007.1, forward strand.
CTCACCGAGAGATTTGGGAGGTGGGATTGTTGCAGCGGCCCAGAAGGCGTTTTCGTTCTCTTCGGGTCCGTCGATCTCCGAGATGGACAACAGCTGTGTCGCCATTTTTTAATCTGTAGACTATGTATAGGAAACGGATCGAGTGGAGCGTCTGTTGTCTATCAACACTGTATACTATTGATATCACTGTACAGGTACAGTACATAATCCCTGCCCGGTGCAGTAACACGTGAACGGCGGCTGTATTGTGGGAGCCCAGAGGTAGGAAAAAGCGTCTACACAGGTGAACACGGTGACAACTAACGGGACGGATAGGATTCGATAAAACATGGAGATAAAGCGGAAACAGTGGCTGGCGAACAGGAGACAGACGACACAAGACAGAGAAACAACGAGCGACGGGAGGAGAAGCACATAGGAGGACGGGCTTCGAAGATCTTGCTGGGGGAGTTTGAAGGAACGCGAGACAACTACTAGAGCTCGTGGGTCCAGCGCACCAAATAAGCAGGACGAGAGTAAGTAGGCAGCCGAAAAAGAATAAAGTAGAAGGACAGAACAGAGCGTGAAGAGCAGACAGCGGAAGCTGTCTGGAGGGGATCGGTGGGGATTGCCACGCGAAAAAAAGGAGACAAGGCAGGCAGCTGTCCCGCAAGAAAGACTAGACAAATCGATACGGGGAAAATATCTATAAGAGGAGCCGAGAAAAGGACTGGATGAACAGGAGGGGAGATACGGCATGTGATGCGGGCTTTCCTGGACCGCGCCAGTGGAGGCCCTGACGCTTGGATGATCAGTTTCACCAAAACAGCTGGCAATCAAGGGTGGGCAACCAGGCAAGGGCGAAAATTCGCCTCAGGCGGAAGTGGGTTACAACAGTGGAGGAAAAAATACAAAACGACTACCACGATGATTGATCATTTGCCCGAATTCTCCCATGTCTAAAGAAAAAATACGTCTCAGGCTGCGCCCGGGTTCCTGTCCGCAAACCGTGTTGAAGGAGAATGGAAAATAGGGGAAAAGCCACACCTGGGTAAGGTCACAGCCATCTCATTTTGTAACTATGAAATCTGGCCATGTCTTGTGACCAGGTATAAAGAACGACTAAGTTATCTCATGTTTCATATCGACGACAGGATTCAACACGGAAACTATTCATTCTGGTTACGTCATTTTCCACTACAGAACACGGGATCATTTTACCTAGCAGAAAAAGGTACGAAATGTGTTCCTGAGCTGAGAAGGATCTGCAACAGTGTGAAGCAAAACAGACTCAGCAATTCATTTCTTCTGTAGATTCATGCAT
>AVCM01000008.1:0-42433 GCA_000447165.1 Hammondia hammondi
GGAGAGAGAGCTGCAGGCTGCCGTGAGCACTGCCATTGATGACGATGATGAGGACCTGTGAAGGAACGGTTGGGTTCAGTACTGGTGTATATCGTCTGCCATCTTGTATTCATGCCTCGACAGTGCACGAGTCTCGTGTGGTGCTAGGATGTGTGAAATCTAGTCTTTTTCGAGTTCTTTCAGTCTGGTTCTCTGACAGACGTGTCCTCTCTTACAGTATACATCAGTATTGGTTCGTTTGTGCGGTTTCGCTGGGCCGCTAGCTACCAGTCAAAAAGGATTCTGCGCAGCCGGGTTTCGCCAACTGTCAAACTGTCACTGCAGCAACCTTCCTGTGAAAGGAGTCGTTTTCCTAAGCATGCTACTTCCCCCCCGTACATAGTAGAGAAGCTGGGAGCGTGCCTAGCGTCGCAGTGGCAGATGTCACTGCAGCGTAGAGCTAATCCTTCCACATCAGGAGCGTCGGCATGTAGCGAAGCCCTTCTCTGAGTTGTATGATCAAGCAGTGACCCGAGCGATGAGGAGCACTACAGTCGTCTGTCACAGTGCGTTGGCACATATCACGAGTCGCAACACCGATGGATAACTTTCTGCCGTTCTCAAAGTATCAGCTCATCACCCAGCTCGAACTGATTAGTGCTGCAGAATTATCAGAAGAAATGAGGTAGTTGTGAAATGCTCGTCGAATTTGGAGCTACCTGGTTCTCCACGAAATGGATTGAGGCGCCACCCACAGGTGCAGCTACGATAGATGCTTGTGCTGCCACAACAAAGAACGTAATGAGGGCCGAAACTTGGATCCCACAAGACGTTATGCAAGTCGATTTGTCAGTTGCGAGCAGAGTTCAGCATACACTTTCAATATACACGATTCGTCGAATGATCCTAGGACAGCGTCCCAGAAGCGTGTTGTTTTCTTCGGAGAGCTAGAGTCACATCCATCGTCTGGAAGACGACGTTTCAATGCGTCGCGCCCTACCGCCGCATGTGACTTTACCTCAATGGTTCACAAGCCTCCTGTCGATCGCGATGTATTTTTGCGGTCATTGGGGTGTCCTAGCATGCATTTTGGCTTCTAGAATGGCATGTTTCGATGTGAGTGTAATGTAGTGTGAAGTGTGTCAGTATCCGTCAGTCATTACCGTTGCTACACTGTCCAAATTACTTGCTGAGGTCACAAGACCGGTCATACCTGGAGAAAATACAGATGTAGGTAGTAAAACTCAACCTCTCTGGCAATTTTTGAGATTTAGAGTCGCAGTCCATTATAGGAAAGGATGACCCGCCACGTCCCGTCCCGAAAAAAGCGAGACTGGTGCACGCAGCAGACGGGTATGTGGGACGAGGTGTTCGTTGTTCTCCATTACATTCAAGCACACCCACTACTTTGACTCGTATGACAGGTTTCGAGTCGTCCACTGAGAAGTGGAATGAGAGAATGGATCTTCAAAATTATAACACATTGCCAGTACATAGTGAAGGCAGTCAAATCCAGATGTGTCATATCTAAAAGGTAGGAAGTGTTCGTGAGCCTTCTTTGAGCAGTTCAATCACTCCCGGGCCAGACTAAAGAAAATGAACTATCAAAACGGGTTCGCCTGTGTTGATGTTCTGGTCATTGTCCGGACATGGGCGTGCCGGCTGCCCCGGCGGAACCGCTTATTTGCTTTCCTACAGCTAGTATGCTATCGCTGAAACCTAGGGAAGCCAGTCGTTCATGCCGTTCACGTTTGTTGTCAGAGTGGAATATGCCAATCGCGGTAAACTGGAAATTCCTCCAGTGAACGATACAATGAATACGCAGCATTTCTACACTTGCGTGATGAGCGGTGCAGTCCCACATACTGTGCTTAGTTTCCCTGGGATATCAAGTATACGAGTGCTGAAGATGTCATTACATCATCAATAGGAATTACGATGACTATCTAGCATATGCCCTTTGTCCAAACTGTGAAGAAAACTCTCTGTGAAGGTAGACACGTTGGTGACACACACAGGTGCTAAACCGAAGCGTTCTGAGAGTTTTGGTGCTCCTTGCTTTAGGCACTGTGCCTCTTATTTGCAAGTGAAGTAGGAAAACTGGATGCCACTGGAATGGACTGAAGAAAAAACAAGAGGCTAAAAGATCTTCACAACTCACAATTTCAGTGTTGGCGTATGCCTAACTCCGTGCAAGTCTCCTCTTCACGTTACTGACATTACAGTCGTTGTCTTTTTCCCATTTCATTTTTTTCTACATGAATGACCTCTGATACCTCCTTTCTCAATATTTACTTGGTTCTTCTCCTTTTATCCTATTGATCTGCGTCCTGCAGTCGAGTCGCGGACGTCGGCCGTGGTGACAGTTTTTTCCACGTGGTGCTCATTGAGCAGGATTGGCTTTGTGTCGGTGTCAGTTTATATCTCCTTCCGTGTAGCACTCAATAATAGAAGTTATGCGCCGATAGCTTTACATGCTTTCACCCATCGTCTTGGGTAGCTTTCTCCTGTCGTTTCATTTCGTAACATAGTCAGTCGGCAATTTAAACCACTTTCACGAGAGTACCCCAAGAAGAAGCATGGGGTGCGCGGTCTGTAAAGCTCGAGGGACCGTTGTAGCGTCGCCTAGAATCTTGGAACAAGACCCTAAAAACGATGGGGCCTCGCGTAGTAGCACTTGTGTCGCGACGCGGCGGACCAGCAACGGCTTGGTAGAAAGCCCAATTTGTTTGACAGAGGGACTGGACGACAGCCGTGTGGCCGCCCCTTCGGCTGATCACGACGACGAACAAATAAGCTGCATAAAACCTGAATACTTCTTGATATCAAGTCCCACTCCTCTGGCAACAGATACTTCACAAGCCATACGCGACAACGGGAGCAGTGAAAGAGCTTCGTGTCCTTCTGAACTAGACCAAGTATCTGCACATGCATCTGCTTCAGTGCCGGGGGGGATAATTCTGTCATACCAGAAAGAAGCGAATTCGACTGAAAAAGGCGATATTGTTGTGGCAAGTGGAGCATCTACAGGACACCAAAAACGGAAAGCCGTCCCAGCTCGCGAAGCTCCGAGTCCACACTCTGCAAGCCCCACCAACGGAAAACTCACCTGCTGCAATCGTACAGACGAGCCACCATACTGCAAGGAACTTGTTAACAGCACGCGAACCGTCACGTTCCAGGGAGATGCGGTGACTCAGATGGAGCTTCGTTCGAGGTTCCGTAGACAGCGAACCAAAGAAGTCTCTTGTCCGTCAAATATTGACGCGTGGACGAAAATGGCTTTCGATGTCTATGCCCAGAGTGACGTTGAGTTCTCAGATGAACTTCTCGGGTGAGTAGTTGACGGGCGGAATTTTTCCCTTCGAAGGAAAAACTTGAAACTGGATTCTTCGCAACGACACTGGCTCACCAGGAAAACCGCGGATTGCATCACACTCCAGATGTGATATATGTATGTATATATATATTTATACAAACATACATATGCATATATATAAGGTGTTTGCTTTTCTCTGTGTGATATATAGTCAGATGCACACCGATACGTAAGTCCCAAAATATCTGATGTTCGTTCTGGCGATTTTGCCGGATGTGCTGGCGCTATCAGGAAGGTACAGACGCTGTATTCTCAGCTCATGGCTACAGGTGCCGAACAACGACCCAGGCCTGGATATGCTGATTTTTCAAGGACCACAGCAGTATCAGATTGTCCATACAGAACCACTGGACGCCAAATTGAGGACCTAAGCATGAAACTTCAGAGCTGCCAGCAGAAGACGGCGCGTCAACATGCCCTCGAAGCGGTGAATCTTCCCCCCAACCATGCTAGTAGTTTCTCTGCACTGCTGCCGTTGACAGGTCAGAAGAGCTGCATTGATAGTCGATTTTCGGAGACGAACACTGATGATGTTTGGTTGGCGAAGACATCTGCAAGGGAGCACCAGTCATCACAGACCAAAGAAGAATCGACTTCTCTCGAGCCGTGACTCGCCACAGAGCTCACAACTCCTTCACTAAAGGAAACGATTGCGAGGAAAAAAGCGTGGGTATCCGCATCTCCGCGTTTCGCACGCTGAGGCATTCAATGACTCCAGAACATAGTTTTTTTCCCTCTTTCGTACTCGTATCTGTTCCGTCCTTCTCTAGAGAACGTTGTCGAACTCTCTTTTTCTGGTGTGTAACACCGCGGGAGGAGCTGGACTCTTGATGCTGAAGTTATTAGTTACCAGGATACTGTAGCAGATTCTGAACGATGGGGTTCATTGACGGAAACGCACTATTTTGCCTCCTGCGTGGGTAGTCACGGTCATCGCCCAGAAAACAAGTGAAAATGGACGCCAAGGCATCCCTTTCGTTTCACACATGGAGTGAGGAAAGGCTTCGCACTGTCCCCCATCCCGCTACTTTTTTTAAGGATGGCATTCACTGCATTTAACGCGTTCGTCGAACACTTTCCACTTGTTGTCTCTGCTGCCGCGGGCCTCTCACGAGGATGCCCAACCACTACAAGGGCACGTCACCGTTGTGTGACTATAGTTAATCGCGCTTTCCGCAAGTTATCTGGCAGTGTATTTAGCTGTATATCGCCGTCATTTCACTCCACCCCCTGGAACCTGGGCGATTCTTTTGCCTGGCTGTCTCCAAGACAGCGGTAGTAAAAACGTGGAGAAACTGTATGTGTACCGCGCAGGATAAAGACTCGTTAGAGTATTGTGCATTGCGGAAGAACAATATAACGGTTCACAACGTTCAAATTTCCTGTCTTGCCACTATACCGGTGTGTCCGCTCCTATTCCTGTGCCCGAAAAGATGAAACCTTTGACACGATTCTTGAAGACAGCTTGCCTCGGAACACTGCTATATGTGCACCGCAGCTTACAGTCCAGATGCTTTCATTACATTGAGGATCTAAACGATACTCAGCAATTCGCAGTCCGAGTGCGTGTTGTGTAACAGGGGACGCTGTTTTCGAGCAGCCCTAACTTCAACAAAGAGACTGGCTGCTGCCCTCGGCCACCACCAACAGATGTCCCCCCAATTACAACATACGCACACACTGTCAACATAACATTTCAAGATTCCAGAAGACCATCAACCAGACGCCCTCCCGTTTAGGTAGGACTGGACCTGGAGAGCAATGGCATCCGATAGAAACACAGAATGTCGCAAAGGCAGATGCGCTGAACTACCCCCCGCCACACCAAGACCTTTTGTTACGAGTCATACCGCATGACCTTTGCAACACCGCAGGAGCACTCAGCTCCACAAAGACGAGCATCGGATATCAGACAGATGCGAGGACGCACACACAGCCTCATGTTTTACCGGACCACATTTGGTATCTTATGCTATGCCGGTTCTGATCAGGCGCGCATTGGGTTCCCAACTTGGCACAGGCCAACCCGATTTCTTCACCGTCGGTTGGACTTGTGAAGCGCCCAATACCTCCTCAGTAGATCCGCCAACACGATGAAAGACAATATTTTTTCGAGAAGAGATGCACGGGGGCAGTCCACGATATTGAAGAACTGGGCTTAAACCCGTGTCAAGTATGGGCGCGTTGAACGGTGTCACCGGCGCATTTTGAGACACGCCGACGTTAAAAGACGGCAACCGGAAGATTTCCACAAGGCCACCATCCGGCAGCTGGACGGGTTGCAGATTTGGAGGAAAGGCGGGAGACTTTCTCGAGCTAAAGAGCTTCGCGAAATCGAAGGCTTGCATGCCAGCCTGCCAGTGACACGATGAACACAAAACCCTCACGGGTGATTGGTCAGGTCATGCAACACTTGTCGGCTCTACCAGCGACGAGCCACCTGAATGCATAGAGAGGCTACTCTGCAGAGAAAGTGTCTCTTTCAAGTGAAACTGACAACCTGGTTGTCATGCTTCCTCACCTCCAGCAGTTCAGCCAGTGTAGGCGGAGTGGGGGTGACGACGTAAGAATCGTCATCCTCCTCGTTCTTCTCCAGAGATTCATCATCTGTAGAAAGCAGAACCGCGGTGCCAACGCATCCACCAACCTTATCTTCGTGACTGAATGTGTGGTGCGAACGGAGGCGCAACAGTGTGCGCGGAGAGATTCGCTGGCTGATCTGTTAGCCACCACCGTATGAATCCCGGAAACACTTTCCAGAACACACCTGCGAAGTGTGTCTTGCGCAACAAAGCCGATGAATTCTACGCGTTTAACAAATGGAAAAATTAGGGTTCACTTCCCACAACTGCCCCGAGGTAGTGAAAGGCGGCTCAACTACGCAGCACTTGCTACAAGGCACGTCAGAAAAGTAGTGCTGCGCCTACTATGTTATCGGATAAAGCTAACAGTACCTGTTGTGCTTGGTCTGTGTGTGACCTCCAAGGCTGCCTTGCTCGTCAGACCAAGCGAAGAGTCCTCTGCTGTCGTTTGCTCATCCGTGCGAACTTGGTCCATGCTGATGTCGTATTGACAATCGTTGATCGGCACTTCGTAGCCTTCAACCTATACACAGACGCAGGAATCACAGTTGGGGAGCAATGAATGCCTACATCAACGCTGGATTTAGAGTCTTCCTAGAATAACCGTACGTAATGCCACACTGACCTGAAGTACTGAAAGCACGTCATGAAACATATGGGCCTTTCGAATTGGTGAATTCAACCCAACACCTCACCTACCTCATTTGCTCCGACATCGAGCACGGTCTCGGCCGACACCTCTTGCTGCGCCATCATCTCTTCACTGCCTTCAAAATGGTCCGAGATCGCGTCGGAGGAAAATGTGGGTTGCACGTCCATGTTGTTAGCGCGGAAGACAAGAAGTCACCAGTGGTCGAAAGGGATGAGTAAGCAAAACGCCATACAACTTCACCGACACGTTCCGAGGATAGTGAACTCGGGGATAAGACAGCGAAGGTTCGAAAACAGAATAACGCAAGGGCAGCACGGAGAAGAAACTATCCGTGAAAGCAAATAGGAGGGTGTGATATTCCCGTCAACGGTTGCTATACAGGATAGAGAAGAAGATTTGTGGCGCACCCGACCCTGGGACGTTGCTAAGCTAGCGGGAGGAATGAAGCGGGATAAAAGACAATACCCGCATAGTCGTCCGACAGCCTGTTTTGAACTCGACCGGCCAGCGGGGTCCCCCGGAGGGCGTGGCAGACGTGGCAGCAGCAGCGAATGACTGTTCTAGTTGTCGAAAGAGACACCGTCCGCACGAAAAAAGGTCGCTCTGCGCTTCCGCTATTCTGTTACACAGCTGTTCGATGACAGCTCAAATCACGAATGGTAGAGTCAAGGTTCGAGTGTTTCAACTGTAATGAATGGACGTGGCCGTCCCGTGGTTGCGAGCTGAAACCGGTGGTGCATGCATTGGGTAAAACGTGCTTTAGTGTTGGCTGGCCGCACTCGCATGCAACCAGGAGGGGGAGGCGGTGTTGTAGGCAGAGCCGCAAACATCGTTTTTTAACGCCCGCGCGAACAGCGATACCTGTGCGAAGCGTGCAGCTTCAGTCACTTACAGACGTTCTGCAAGTTGCCACCTCCAATTTAATTGCCGTTGTGGAACACTAGTCCTTTGCGGCCGTGAATGAAACAGAACGGACCGATTCAGGCAACATGTCACAGGAGCAGTTGACAGAGGCGATGCGAGAGTTCGATCGCCTCATCGGGAGTGAGCATTGAAGACACGCATACTCGCGACGGCCTTCTTCAACAGATATAAACATTGTGTTTGCTCTTCTTGGTGACACAGGAAAGGAGTCCTGTGATGCTATTTGTTGTGTAGGGCTCTTGCCGCTGACAGATTCTGTTACGACATGCTCACACACACGTCACCGATCTAATAGCTTGAGCTTTCAGTTAGGCGACTAACGCTTCTTGCTCCTGGGCAAACGCTTTTTTCTATGGTTTCCCGCGAATTCTCTGAATTTGTTGATGGTCACGGCACACCGCTCTCCGTCCAAGTGTTTCCTCTGTTGCGTTACAAGTAATGAATGGCATTCTTCCAATCAGTTTTGTGCTGTCCCCCAGAGATGGAAGAGAACCTCCAGATGAGGAATAAGCTAATGACACAACAGAACGAGAACGAAGGAGTTGCGAAGGTGAGGTCCTGGCCGGTATGTTCGTGGTCCAGTCTCTTGTGCGAATACGCAGGGGTTGCCTTTCTGAGATCAAGCAAACTGAAGAGAAAGGATACTTTGTTGCGTTCGTCTTTTTCAGGAACTGGGCCAGCTCCAGGATGACTCAGTGCTGTACAAAATTGTAGGGCCAGTGCTTGTTAGACAAAACCGAGAAGACGCAACGGCGACCGTGAACAAACGACTGGACTACATTCGAGGAGAACTGTAAGTCGAACTGTCGGTGTTTCATGCCGAGTATACACACGTTAATGCCGTTACACATCTCGTGAGAGTGCTTTGTTGTCTCTCATCAGGCAGCGGTGTGATAAACTTGATGCGGACATGAAAACGCAATTAAAGGAGGCCACCCAGCGGATCGAGACTCTTCAAAAAAAGATGTTGGATCGGGAGAAACAGAGAAGTGGAAGGATTTGAAACCGGGGATTGGCAGACACATGCGTACGCACATAATTTCAACTGGACAGGGTTACTTTCAGTTAAGCATTCGTCAAGGGAATCAAAATATTGTTGGCACAGTGGTTTGTGGGGATTTTGCAGTGTCACTGGCCGACTAGGGGTCTGAACCTGTAGGGCAAGAATAAGTCGTTTTTATGAACACAACCTGCTGTGCAGGCAAAGAATCTTACTGCTCTGGCGCTCCAGCCAATTCGTCAAAACTCATGCATTTGTTCATAATGAAAGTGATGATAATCCAGATGCTGGGAAGCAGTCCATTCGTACTGCCATGTGGAGAGAGGTCATGTCAAGCTCACCCGTAAAACTGGAACAGGGCAAGAATACCAAGTAGGCCGGCAAAGGCAAGCTTCACAGCTGTAGAATTTTTCTTTCCTTCGGTTCTAACTGCTTTTCTAAACTGTTTTCTTACGCCTCTTTTGCATTTTCACCAGCGCAGTCACTTCCTCTTGTTGCTGATGTGTGAGGTTTTGCGCTCTGACAACACGGGTTCACTACGAATAACACCATCTACAAATTGAAAAAGGTGCTTACTCGGGCGGTAGTTCACCGGCACTGAGTTCTTCTGTTTCTCCCTCCGTCTGATTGAGATGGGGGACTGAATCGAAAAGAAACCTGTCGTGCGACCTCGACACCACGTCCTATTGGGCATACCAAAGGGAATATCTTCGTAATTGGGAATCCCAGGCATCTTGGGAAGAGAAGGAATTTCCATCTGCGGCATTTTCAATTCAGGTAACGTAGAATGCTGCAAGATTTGGATAAGCATTGCGTGTTGCTCCGCTTCGGAAATATATGAGGTGATGGGGTTTCGAAAGTGCGGTAGCTTGTCCAGCTGCGTGAACCCTTCACTCTGCATTGGACATATAATCCTGCGCTAAATATTCATACAAAAAAGCCAGTTACTTACGACGCCGGCAGGTGCCTTCGGTAGGACTTGGACAACGTTGGCGAAGCTTAGGACGGTGATTACCAAAAAAGAAAGGCACGCAAGATATGTTGCAAGGTAGATGGCTTCCACACATTGATTGCGTCGCCACAGCCCCCACGTTCTGAGATTTGGAAGCTAGGTACCGGTCATTCGTATTAAAAATGAAATCTTATCTCACCCAAGCAGCGCACTCGCTATGTTCGTCAGCAGCATAAAGTATGCTGCGCCGTGGAGACTGGGCCGAAGATAGCCCAAGGCCAAGTAAAGCGACACCCCAGTGAGAACCTGAACGAACGCGATCAAGACGAGACCCTGTTTGCCAATCAGTTATCACGATCTACATAATGCGCACGTCTTACATGTTCGTCTTACACTCCTAATGGACAGAAATCCCATGAAGCTTCTGGCCTTGAAGTCACTAGCGAGCTCCATCTTGTCAAAGAAGAAACAAACTAACTGTGGAGCTTCTCAATTGGGAATGTCCCGAAATTCTTTTCGTTTTGAATATGTGGAGGTTCAGCGTTCCACCGAGTTGAATTGTCGGCTTGAATTGCAGTGTCTGTACAGTTGTCTTATCTTGTGGGGGTGACTGAGCCAAAGCTAATGGCGGAAGAGGAAGTCGAGGCTACACTGTATTACATATACCGCTTGCTGCACATTCACGCGTACAGTATCTCACTGTGCTGGGAAAACTATCAACCGTTTTACTTTCTCTCACGTAAGGACCTGATCGACGACAGTGGACCTTACACTGCCTGACTAGAATGTGTATGATACAGATGACGGGATCTGCAAAAAAGCTACTACGGTGGGAAAGAGAACCTGGCAAAAGCGATTGAACGTAATGAATAACTGGAACGTGAATAACAAAAGCCTTGCAAGTTTACATGACATCCCACTGGTTACGAATGTTGCTCAACAGGTAGTGGTATTTGTGGGCATATCGTTGCCAATGGCAGCAGCGTTTTCCTCTCTCGCACGCTTCCGCGTACTTCACTGACCGTAGTGACAGACAGACCAGTCATACGGCCAGCGACAAACTGATGAGGGACCGAAGAAAGAAAAGCTGGGCCGTAAGCAGCGCCGATATGCTGGGAACTGACCATATCAGCGCAGTAGAATTTGGCTCGTCTTTGTCCTACGCCTGCGCGTCTACCAGAAACAGAGTTGAAAGCCTTTATGTGCAAAGTTAGACCAGAGTCACTTAATACTCATCCGAAATAAAGACAGATTCGCGCGGTCTGCGTAAATGCGATGCCACACCATCCCCCGATCGCGTCACATACAAAACGAGACATCGTTTCTGCAACACAGTCAGTCGACTTGAGACATTGCCACATCCTTTTCGGTATACTTGCCCTTGGTGGTCGCCCTGCTTTTTCTCTCCAGCAGAGCCTTCCGGTCTTTGTCCAGCTTGGCCTTCGTGATCACCACCTTGCTAGGGTGGATGCCGATCGTTACGGTTTCACCTGCAACGTAACCCAGGAAAGACCGTTCATCACACGCAGGAAGGGCTTGCAAAGAAAGGACGCCCTCTCCCTCTGTTCTATCAAAACCTTCTACGCCGCAAAACTTACCGTTAGCCTTGTCACGTGTGACGCGCTCGATATGGATGACCCATTTCTTTCTGTAAACCTTTGTCACCTTGCCCTCACGATCGTGATGATGGCCTCTGACAACCATGACTTCATCATCCTTGCGAATGGGCAAGGACCGGACCTGCAAATACAAAAGCCGCCCAACCGCACACAATGAAGAGGAGAGTGACTTCTCTACTTCCTGCTGTACAGTACTACTTATAGCACGCGGATGCCACAATTCACGGCGACTTACATTGTACTTCTTCCTCAGTTCCTTGCACAGCGGGGCCGTCATGATCTTGCGACGAACACTGGAAGGCGCTGAAAAGTGCGCCTTCCTGGACTTCCTCCTAGAAGAGCTGACTTCTGAAACGCACACAATAATCGCAATTTTTGGAACAGTGAACACCGATTGCAAAATTGCGTCACAAAAAGTCTTCGGAACGAAGCAGCAGAATATATCACGTAAACCAGTACCAGTGCAGTTATCACTGGGCGAACGTGACAGGAGACAAAGTTACTTTTGCATACGCCAGGGGCGGCACGGCCGTTGAGAGGAATGAACTACACCACATTGCACCGAACTGCTATGCGAGGGCAAAACACGTGGGTGTTCCGGAGCGGTAGCTAGAGAAAACAACCTTCCTGGTTCACCGGTAAAGCGAAAGCCGTAGCCAGGTGACAGAAACAAGCTTACGACACCAGACAAAAAGCCCATGAAACCCCATGCAAGCAACCACTGCCGTACTTACGAGAGCTGAACTTCATCTTGCGTTCGACTTTCTCTTGTCAACCTGCGAACGGGATCCCAGAACTTCTTCCCAGCCGAGAAGAAAAAGGTGATTCCGCGCAAAAAAAAACCTAACAGACCGGCAATCGACAGAAGTAAGAAGGAAAAGTGGAAAGCTTTGTTCACGCGTTCACCCCACAGGTCCTGTCCGCAATAATGGGCGGTGCAGCCATCGGTTAGACTGACTGCATGCATCCTGAGTAAATTTAGCGGTTAACAGCGACCGTCTTCGAGCGTGCAAAGACGTACCTCCATCGACGTGTAAGTGAGTCCCGCCGTGTCCCCACTATGAAACGTCACGCTGTGAACCGCATCGTTCCTCGCAAGCCTGCCAAAAAATAAGCACTAAACGAAGCTGAGAATATGCGTATTCCGGGAGGGCATGTTTATGAAGAAACACTTGCGGGAGACTGGGCTTTCGCATTTTTGTGTAGTAAAAATCCTTGGTTATGTGTATCCTCGGAGATTACGTATAGCCACAGAGACGCCCGGGGGCGGTCGAACAGATCCCGTCTCGAAGATTCATTTATCAAAGGTATGGCAGATGCAAGAGACAAACCACAAGATTTGCAGAGCAAAACCTTTGCTGAGACTCAACTGCGGCGCCGAGCACAACGCCGCACCGCATCTCTGCCACTACACCACGTCATGCCAATGCAAGGGTCCAGCTCTCGAGAACTGCACGCGAATCAACGTTTGTCGACCCTCCTCGTTCACTCCTTGGTGCCCGAAGCAACCATAAACCGGGCTCAAAGCATACATTACTTGTTTTCGGTTCCACAAATAGACCATTCTTGCTTTTTAGGCTTCCCGCCGTGGTCTCGCTTTGCACTTCAACGTGTTGTGTTGACGCGCAGTAGCGGTGTAGCGATGATTTGAGGTACAAATTGCAGGTAACGTGCAGTGTGGTGGACGCAGGTGGGGAACTGCTAAAGAACCAAACCCATATACACTCACTGAGTCGAGCCAAAGAGGTGCAGTCGTGTATTTCGTCACCTTGCCTTTACAACAGTACTCTTCCGCGCTTGCCCTCCAATTTCTGAATGACACTTCTCAGCACTTTTGGTGACAGCACGGGTCTCTGATTCGTGTTTGTTTTCTGTTCTACTTCATCCGTCTTGAATCGCATCTTACAGGGTCTTCTGATCAAATTTTCAGTGCGCTACACTAGAAGGAAGGATTTTCTTCCTGTGTGTATAAACCTGACGTGCTGCGATGCGGAAACGGGAATCTCTTAGAATCCAAAACTGCGCAAGGGCACCACAGCTGCTACTCTTCTTTTGCCGGGCAATCCATGAGCACGCTATGGTACTAAACATTCGCCGATGCAAGAGCTAAGCACGATCTCTGCTTCGGCTTGACTTTGTGGTTCGACAACCACTCATAGTTTGTGTGGTAACATTTAGCCTTGCAGACGCTTAATAAACTCAAATCACTACTTAACAACATCGTTACACGCGGTCTTAGCACGGCGACTATAAATGCCATCAAAATGAGATCGTACAAGTCCGACTTGCGCATTCAAACAGCACGGCGTGTCTCCCGACAAGCAAGGCTGGACTTAGCCAGCACTCTGGGGAAAGTGAACGCCCTCATTAAGGATACAGCGCACCACGGTAGAAGCATTCGACTCTCATCAGTTTGCAGTGTTCCTACGTCGCCACACAAAATACTCGTCGATCGAACTTGTCTGGTGACCTCCGTGAACGGCGCCATAGAGACAGCAGCACCGGCTTGCAGCCAAACACACACCGCTGTTGGCGGCGTGTGTCGCACTGCCATTCCTAGAAGGTCCCACTTCATGTACAGTGCCCGGTGGTCCGTTTTCGTCGTAAGATCTGACGCAGTACTTCTTTTAAAGGAACGAAACCCCACGCTGAATCAACTCGATGCTATATCCATCTGGGTCGTAAATAAAAGCGAGACCCCGCATACTGCCTTCCTGCAAATACATTTCAACAGAAACATCACAAGAACACGCAAAAACCTTTGCCTCTTCACCGAAAGCCAACTACGAGTCAAACACTCACTGATTCAGGAAAGTCCTTTCTGCCGTATAAACAGTAACCTTACCTCTGGCTTCTTTCGGAAAGCAACACCTGCCTCGTTCAGTTCCTTGCATGCTCCTTCCAGGTCATCGCAGAGGAAGCCGATATGTCCATACCCTTGGGGCTTATCATTCCCGTTGTGATACCGGAAGCCTGGATCCTGTTCAGTGCCGTGATTGTGCGTGAGCTCTAGTACAGGCTGCCACATATTTTTGACGTATTCTCGCGCCTCGTCGCTCTGCAGCCAGACACACAAAATATCTCATTTCAAGTTGAACTCCTATAGAAGAGTGCTCGCCGTTTGTTGCAATGGCACTTCTGAAGTGTGGTTCCTAGCCTCGAACAGTTTCACGAGCCATGATTCTCAAGCATCGTATCAGAGACGTGATAAACGCTTCTGACATGCAGAATGCTCTACAATGATTGTTCCCTTACTTTTGGGTCTGGAAGCTCAACATCTGGCGATATGCACGCCAGAAAGTACAAAGAAAAATCATCAAAGTGGCTTTCGCGCACGAGCCTCATGCCAAGTTTTCCCGTGTAGAACGGGAGTGACTCAGACGGATCTTTGATCCGAATCATCGTCTGTGACAAATTGTACTCCTCTCTTAGAGGGGAATGCGGTGCCCGAGAAACCAATTCTATCCAGTATCCGTCTGGATCGAGAATAAATGCGATATTCCTCATCTTTCCCTCCTCCGGCCGCTTTTGAAACTTGACTCTGCACACCAGTCACATGGAACACACACGTGCTTCTGATTCACACAAGATTCAGACCTTCTCTCCACCATTCGCGTGGGAGGATCCAGTGAAACCGGTCTTCACTACGCGTGACTGGCAAGCCAGGAACAAAATGCTGGCCTCTCGCACCCTTCACTTCTACGTAGAGCGTACCCGTTCTTTTCCAGCTTTTCGCACGCTGCTTGGACGTCTTTCGTGTTGAATGCGATATGGCCAAAACCTCGATGGGGCTCTGCGTTGCCATGGTTGACATGAAAGGATGGGTCGTTTTCAGTGCCGTGATTGTGAGTGAGCTCCAAGCACGTCCCCTGACAGTCCAAATTCCACGCATCCAGAACCTTACAAACTTGTTCATCACGTTTGTAAGTCGTTGCGTCACGCCAGTTCAGGACGCAGGTGACAGCTGGGAAAACAAAAGTACGAACAGCAGACGAAAATGGCAACTGACTGTCGGATGGGCTCCCCTGAGACGTCTCTGCATGTATGGTATATCTGATCTGTTATAGCTTAGAATACACGGTGTCGAAGAGGGGAAAAAGCAGGTATAGCAGTGAATGAATAATGAAGTGGTTTCCTGATTGGAGAACACATCTTTGCTTATCCGCTCGAACCGAGCCCACAAGGCGACCGAGCAGAAGGTCTCCGATCAATCACCGGCCTTCCTAGACCGCCACTAGCGTGAACACAAGCAACCTCCCTCATCGCTTACCTTCATACTCCACAGATAACGCTCGCTTTCTTCTCCGTCTCCGCTTGGCACGTGTTCACTGTCGTGAGGCCGCTCCAAAAAATACAGCGAGAACTTGTTTTCAGGGAAATGATACGAGTGAATCTGAAGCACATTGCATTTATGGAACATCTGAATTCTTCTGTCCTCAACCTTCCGATTTGAATGCTTTCAAGCAGCACGAAGGATTCATGGTGAAGCAGGTCAAGAAAGCAAGCAGGGTAAAAGCAGGGGAAGTTTAATGGTTGACGATGCTACAGCGTATAACTGCCGCACAGGCGCCGCTCCCGGCGCCAAAAACATGGCAGGGGGCGACTACTCTGGAAATATGGCTTCGCACCACGGAGCAATTGACGGAGTGTCAGCACAGTGTAGGACAAAAAGATCATCCACTTACGCATTTCATCCCAAAGTTCTCTTCGTAGAAAGGCAGAGACGCTGCTGGGTCCTTAATCCGAAGCATTGTCTGTTGCCACCAGAAGCCATATTTGAGGCCAATGGACCCATCAGAAGAGGTAGGCAAACTTCTGGACATTTTGAAACACCTGTAAAAGATGCGTGTGTGGTACGCACCAGATGATATCGACACAAACGCCGATGAGCTCTATCAATCATAAACCCACAAGCATCCACGCTCTATAATGCACTTCCTTCCCTTAATAGTTTGAGCCCATAAAGCGTACACCTTTCGACCCATAAGCTCACTCAATTGAAAACAGGTGGCTCACATCGGTCCACTGACACGCGACGAAATAGCAGATTCCGAAAGTTTTTCGAGGGCACTCAAACCGCGACGCGACTAAACGAACGCCACTGGGCCTCGTTGTGGACTTCAAGAGTTATGTAGTTGGGTGCCTTTCACTGCGACGAGAAAAAAAGCATGAACACCGCAGGTTACAACGAAATTTTCTACGCGACACCTGCCAGCAGCTTGTGAGGCTTTGGATTTCCGAACAGTAGATTATGACCGCACAGCTACGACACTACGCCGTCCTCCTATGGAAGACAGACCTTAATCAGGGAGCGCAGTGGACGGCAAGGCTTCTAAAGCATTGTCAAAGACAACACTGGCCTGCAAAACAATTTGCCTCCGTAAGGTCGGTATTCTGAAGAAGGCTGCCACTTGGCACTATACGCCAGTGCATGCAAAGGGGCGTCATGCAAAAGAAGTTTTGTTTAAGCAAACTGGAAGTGTAGTGCCGCGCACCGCTAGTCAGAAGCGGATTAAACTGACACATATGTTTCTTTCGTCAGCCACTAACTAAGAGGAGTCAGAGATTCTGGCTCGTTTCGAAGTCACCTGGCTGCGGGGCCTTGTAAAGACAAGGCACCAGAAACTCAGCGGATGAAACCATTAGCATGCAAACTTTCGTTGACTGACTACGAGCCATTCGAATTTTCGTTCTCGTTGATGCTATTGATCATTCTTAAGATCATACACCTATTCATGATATGCGTTCGTCGAACTCTTTTGCGGTACAGTCTTCAATCAGGAAACGAGAGGCTTTCGGGGACGCCTTTGTCACACTGCAGGACTGTACCACACACAGCGCACAGGTTCATCAGGCACAGCAGACCTAGTAACTGGAAGCCACAGACGTGCCACGGAAACATCATGGCAGCTGTTGCAGAAGAAATACGGACCACTTCTTCATCCGCCTTTACCTTTGGAACGGGCAAAGCTAATTTTGAAGCGCTGATGCACTCGCGCTAACGGCAACTCGTTGCGACGGGAGAGCATGATAGCGTTTCGTTTAGTGGGTAGTAGTCGAGTGCCACGGCTGTGATCAACACTTTAGTTCGGTTTTTGTGTCGACGTTCGGTAACCAGTGACTGGCGGTCTCGATTCAACGAGCGTGTATAGCAGGCTCGTTGCATGGTATTGAGTGCTCTTTGTTTGTTGGGATAAGCGAGAAAAACTTGCTTCCGTGCTTGGGTGTGGGTCCGCTTCGCATGCTGAAATTCAGGAATACAAAAGCTTTCTGTAAACTGGCCCAAGAAGCAGTTCATTTTCCTCCGTGGAATTATGAGACGAATTCTCTTCTTGAGCACAAACTGAGATTATGCCCTGAAAAGTAAAAGAGAACCAAATGCTGAACCCATCCTACAAGCAAGGTCACCGTTTCAGTGCGTCCCGGTCGGGATGGTGTGTGTGCAACTCTCAGAACACCGGACGATTTTGTCAGCCTTTCCTGTGGACTCTCCTCTTTCGTGGCACCAAAAAATGTATTTGCTTCTGCTGAAATGGATGACTGGACTCTTTAGCGTGATGGTATGGTACATTGAAAATTCCAAAGTTATTCTTCAAGGTATGGCGAAGTCCCAGCTGAGATCCATGGCGTCTGTCCTGTATTCGGTTTTCACAAGACATCCATTCGTAGCTACTACCGTGCTATACAGAAAGGAACGCTACATCTCAATGGTGCGACCTTCATGTGTATATGAAGACAAGCAGCTGCTAAAGGCTGATTCCACAACAATTGGACCACAAACGACGCACTCTTTTCGAATGTTCTGGGTGCTACCACGCCTAATTCGGTTTCTCGCAACGAAGATGAAGCGTACCATCACGCAAACACACGAATAAACGTTGATACTACCAGAGGTATCCCTGATGTCTCCTTGCGGCCCCCAAAAAATTCTGGCGAGTTGAACTACTGTACACTGACCTTACTAGAATGGCCTTTTGCCCCCATACTTAAGGGACTAACGGCAACAACACGGAGACAGCATTGCCAGTGTCTTTGGTGACCATCACGCCCCTTCCAAGGACTCGTAGCAAAAACCGAAAAAAAAATCCGCGTGATTGAGAGAGGTTCTATACATTTTGATTCATATAACATGTGAACACTTTGGGTTTCCCCAATGTAGCGTGCGTATCAGAACTGGTCCTGAAAGCACCGAAGATCCCACTGCCGGCCACCTCGACACCCTCTATATAGAGACCCCGGATTTGTCAAACAGTACTGAAGAGAAACTCCTTCCGATCCTGGTTGTCAGGAAAAAAGCCATTTCCGTGTATTTCGCCACTTGTTCTGTGCAGTTTGTTGGGCGAACGAATGCATCCATGAAGCCGAATGCTTGAAGAGTGTAAGAAGACTACCGTAGCAGTTACCCTTAACCAGTCCCTAGAGGCCTCCTGAAAAAGATACTGAGCAGATGCACCTCTTAAAACCAATCATATGCGACAATGACGTCTTCATATGAATCATCACTACGGCAATAGCTGCTGGCTGCTGCCTATCCTCTGACCCCCCACCAATATTCGCACAGCAGAGCGCTTCGCCCACGCGTGGACTTTTGAACAGCCCAGGAACGCTAGAATTATTGTCATTCGCACATAAAACCGCGCTAATTCTCACCTAAATAAGCACCAAATCTACCACAAAAAAATGACGGAATGACTGGACCAACAGCGATTAAACACTATACCAAGCTCCGCATTTATTCCTTCCTGTCCAAACGACGATTTTCTTGTTCTGAAGCCTCGTTCATCCACATCGACAGGGAAATGTTGCTCTAACAAGCTTTCCTTTCAGCTCAGACTCGCGCCCGGCAGACCCAACCCACCACAGTCGGCAGATGTTTCACCATTCTTCAGTCGCGCGACACATGCGCCAGCACGCATCACGACGATGACAATCCATTCCGCCTCACCCGTGACAGGGCATTCTTTGAACCATACCCGCCAGCTACAGAAACGAACTGACGCTTGAACCAACACTGCTTCTGCAAAAACGAACTCGGGTGACACGAGCGTTCGCTCAACTGCAGACGCGGGGAGACTCACAATTCTAGACAACCAGACATTCCTCGAATACGTCCACGGTCTCCTGCGAATGATCTCAGCCGCAGCATCTCGGTAAACCTCCGCTCTTTCATTATTTTTCTGCCACGCATAAAAAAGAAGCTAATCGAAGTCTTGCCCACTACATCCGATTACACCATACCAAGGACATTCCCAGTTAACCCGTTTTCGATTGCGAACCGCAGATCACGGAAGTCTCAAACCCTTCTCGAACGAAGATAACAGACATGGCGGACTGCACACCAGATACCAGACGACGCCAGTGAGCCTTCGCACAAGCAAGCACATCGCCTCCCCAGGATGGCATACGCCACTACCATGGCGGCACTATTAAGGATGACTAGCGCATCCATTCAGCGTCAAAAGAACAACTCGAGTTTCCACCACCATTTAGTTTGCGCCTCTCTCCGCTTTTAGACTTCCACACGGCCAGCCAATGTTCCACGAATTACGAATCGGTTTATCCTTGTCGCCGTGGGATCAACATCGCGCAGCCGGTAGCAGCTATACTGAGTTTCTTGGTCGTCCCCAAGCACATACAGAAAAAATAAGACCGACACATGAAGTTGCCGACTTGGGGTCCAGAAACTGGATGGGCCTCCCTTGGATGAGCACTCGCAGCAGATGCTCACCTGAGCCACCCACTGTCGAACACAGTTCCGGTCCTCCGTGCAGAAACAACAAACCACTGAGGACACTTTTCTTCACATTCCTTACAGAGACTCTTCAGAACCGCATATTTGGCAACTACTGAGTAGAAGGCCAGTGTGTCCCTTGACTGTATCAGACGTCACCGACAGCCACCAACGTTTGACGTGCAAAATCCATTTCCAGATTACTTTATGGCCAGAAAATCGAGCGACCCAGAACCTAACGCAAGGGCCACGTTATTCCAGCAGAGTAAACAAAAACGACAATTCTGGATACCGAATTACACCTAGTCAACAATGCAGCACACGCGGCGCTGGAAGACAAGTGCTTCCATGTTCGTCGCTCCACTTCCCCCCTTTGACATTGGGCCGCCGAGGACAGCCCATGAACGCGCAAACACAATTTACAAGAGTTCTCTAACAATGCTCCTTTCTATTTTCACCTGCACTTGCCTTCCGTTCTGGACCTTCAACATCGCCGTCATGAGCCATCGCAACGCAAACGTCTTCAGCATGGGGCTCAGCACGCCCAGCAAGATCGGACGAGGGCGTCACAGTTGCCGGCACCCCCAATTCAGTTTCGCTCCCTGCTTTGATTTCAAGCTCTCGGCTTCTTCCGCCCTGCTTCCCGTTAGAGGTTTTTTCTGCCCTCTCGTCGACAGCCGCAGCAGCATCGGCTGGCCAGAAAGGATGAGGGTTCTTCCTCTTGAAATAGAAAAGCACTCCCAGAATACCGTAGTTTAAGCAGCAGAGCCCGATCATCATGATGACCGGCCACGTGTATACAGAATGGAAAACTTCAACGACCATAGACTGGAGCGGAATTTTGAGCAGCGAGAAGAATCCCCCCACGATGAAGATTGTGCCAACGATACGCCCAAACTGTGCCGCTGCAAAAGTGTCACTCACAAAACAATACACCTGCGACGAGTAAAATCCTACGTACACAATAATGAGAACAGCTGCGGTGTAGGACGTTGCCACTGTATGAATCAACGTCAGCGCAAAAACTACAGTAATGACAGTATTGAGCCCGATCAAAACTTTTGTGATGCCGTACATGTCCGTGAGCTTGCCGTAAATCTGCGCACACAAAACATCACCTGTGTTATCGCTGCATGCGATCTCGCCAGTCTGAAGCACACTGTCTTCAACGGAACTACCCGGAATGTCACCGCGTATCGGGGAGAACAAAGAAAACACCTAAAACACCCTATACATGCGGTTTCAAATGGAGCATACTAACTTTACACGAAATTTCGACAACGCATCCCACTAGCACAACATCTGAAAAGTCTAGGGAAGACCATTTCCGAACGTTTTCCCGCTGTTCCACCAACGCGCTTGGAGCAAGCACTTCATAAGCAAATGAAGTTGCACCACCATCCCCTGCCACCAAAAATACCACCAACGCATTTCCAGGAACATAATATACTGCATTCGACAACAAAGTCATAGAAGGCCAGTTTGCTGCGCAGTAAACACCTGAATCAACTTTGGCTCGTTGTGTTCACATATCTCGATAGGATTCTCAACTGGAAAAGCTGAATCCACCAGAATGTGCCCTAAACTTGTAAACAAGTTGTGTGCGAACGAGTATTGGTTCTTTAGAGTTATCGAGCTATTGTCTCTCTTGGGTTTAGCCTCAGCCTGCGCTACCCAAGCAGACGACGAGATCCTCCGGGAATAGTACGTGAAAATATCTTGGGCCGCGCACCGCGTACCACTATACCGCAGAACATACCTGACTTTTTCGTACACCCCAGGATTCCTGGCAGCACGTATGCCTTCCATCTCATAACTGGATCTTTAGACATGTGTTCAATGAGCCATACTTATGTGTACACGCGACTTTTGAAGATTCCCTCAAAACGGCTGAGTACCCCTAGACAGGCTCTTTCGTTTGGACTTACTATGCACGCAACGCAGCCGAACGGCAGGCAAATGCCGAGGAAGTTGTTTACATCTTTCCCGTAGAGATTTTCGGCGCTGGTGCTAAGGAAGGGGTACAAGATGGACTGGATAACAGTGTGAACAACCATTAGAATGCAATACGGGGACATCAGCTGCCGTCGCAGTGAGGGTGCAGAGTCCGCCGCAGGTGCGGATGGCCCATTCGAGTGCACGGTTACACTGCTGGTCCGGCGATTGACAGATTCTATTTGCGATCTCGAGCTGTCGTCGTCCTCTTCACGTGAACCAGAGATTTTTCCCTTTTTCATCTTGAAAATGGTGGAAACGGACGAAGATCGGAAAACTTGACTCCACTGTCTTCCGCTTTGACGCCTAGCCTGTTGCTCCACAGCCTCCTCAATATGCACGAAGCTCGCCCATGGAAGGAATGGATGGAAGCCAATCAGCAAGAGACAAATTAACCAGCACAGTCCTGTGTAAAAAAGGACAAGCATCCAGAAATTAGGAACACCGATGTTCAGTCGTATGTCCTTCGTTGACTTGTTCACGCTAAGTTCCGATTCGCGATCGTCGACCAGGAAATGCCGAAACTTGACCACGAACCGCCGTGAAACTGTTTCACAGCAACATATGAATGGGCATTCAACACGGAACCCAGTACACACTAACACGTGCAGACAACGCTTCCCTTGCATGTATGGGGGCTCCCTCACATGGAAGACAGTGTGTGAGATCGGTTCGCCAGCATGCTTCTTGTACAGAAAAACTTACAAAAATACGATAGACATATCGGTACTTACCCGGGCCAAGTACAGCATAGCCTAAGCAAACGTCCCTCATTGCGACAACTGAACTATTGGCGTCAAGCGTGTCCAGAATCGCGGGCATTGCGTAGCTCAAGCTCTTTGCTGACCCTAGGAGCGCCACTACCAGTCTGCAAACCAAACAGCAGTTGACAACGGAGAGAAAAACACTTTTCCGCAAAATGTACTACACCCTCCGGAGAATTTACATGATTATGCGCAAGTCTACGTCCGCGTCTTCGACAGCCGCAGAAACCGTCCAGAATACTGTCTGGTACACGAAAGGCCGAGTTGCTGATGGCCAGTCGTCGCACGGTTCCGGTTGTATGCACCCGCTGCTATCGTCGGTGGCTCACCAATGTATCACGGCATGTGACCCAATAACTTGCAACGTTTCTGCACACTGACAACCGCTGCCCACCGTGTCGAAGCGACATATGCATTCACCTACAAAGCTAGCCAACTCTGGGAAAGGAATAGCACACCTGCACGAATACAGACCCTTACGGCAACACGAACATTGCTAAAGACATGTGGAAAGCTACGGGGACTAAGGTGTAGTCAGTTTTAGAGCAGTTTAGTTCTGTAATACCTAGCTTCACCGGTTGTACATGACCAGCAATTTGGTCATACTTACGCCTCGTGTCCAGGGAATAGGTTAGTTATCGACAGACTCGCCATGTAGCCACTGTCTGCTCCGATGCCCATCAAAACAAACGCCGGGTAATATGTGGGAACACCCTCTCCAGCAAACCCAAGGAGTACCCAGGCTGTGAAGTTGCAAGTCTGACCAAACATGCCTGTGAGCTTCGGGCCCAGTTTGTCCAGAAGTAGACCCGCCAGCAGCGCGCAAGCGAAAGCACAGGCGAGGCAGACGACAAAGAGATTCTGCACCGCCGTATTTTGGTCTTCGCAGGCGAATCTCTTCCCACCATTCTCCTCCAGGCGACGGTCCACGGCTGCGGGATCGTCTAAATCTCCACACTTCCACAAGTAAGCCCCATTTCTGAATAACATATTTGAAATGCTTGGCCACGCAAAGAATACTCGACCCGTCAACAAAGAATAGATCAAGTATATCCCAAGCAAGATGAATCGATTGAGGCCAAAGGGGGTGGGCTGGAGGCGGGCGGCCATCATCGCGGATGTGGTGTGAGCCCTAGGGAAGAATTTGTTGCGCAGTCGCTCACAGAGCCTCGAAAACCCCAGTTTCGGATCTTCCGTCAATTTTTCCCCATGACCTTCAGGAACGCCGGCGCCTTCTTGCTCATCATCCTGAGGTGTCACTTCACCTCCTCCTTCAGACGCATCTAGATAGTTGGCGGAGAGACGAGAGTTCTGTCTGGCAAGCTCTGCAGCCACCTTCAGCGTAAGCTCGGGAGGGACATCTTCTACACGGCAAATCTCGCTCTCGCGGACTGGAGCAGTCGGAAAGTATTCCAGAGCTGATGACACGCGCCGTTCGCGGTGGAACAGGTCAAGATACTCCTCCATCGTAAGTCGGCGAGATAGCGCGGGGGCTACACGGAATCCGCTCCCTCTGTGGGTTTCTCTCCTCCCCCTTTGACCCCGAAGCGGAAAGGTCTGTAAATGCAGGTTTGCTCCATACTGTCGGACAGAGACAACACACAACCACGCCAAGAGAAACCTTCCGTAACACCGAACTCCTCAAAACGCACAAAGCCGGTGAGTTTGTCTCAACACCGTGAAGACGTCACAAAGGAGAAACCACAAACAGAACGCTGCGTCCCATGAACTCTCTTTTAGATGAACCCGTTCTTTGACTGACGGAAACACAGCTTGTGCGGGGAGCCGTTCAGGTACCTATTTGTATTAGTTGGGCCAACCGGTGGCGTCTCTGGTGTGCAGCACCTCCACGATGTGTTCTATATTCACGACCGCAGCGGCGCGGGGGAAAACAAGTCAATCAATCTTCAGGACTGAGGCCTCGCAGTCTAGCGACAGTAACTGTGCAAAAGGCGGAAGATGTCGTGCTGCCCGGTCACCGAAAATGCCATACACAACCTGTATTGCTGAGCACACCAAACTCGCTGTGTTTGGCAAACGCGGAAAAAAAAATAAATAGAGGAGATTCGACACTCGGATGACCGACAACGCCAGGGATGAGTTAGACTGCCGCACATACACATATTCAAGGCTCCCATGACCCTGCAGGAGTACCACCAAAAGAACGCTCCCGTTTGAAGTGAGAACGAGACAGCTATGTTGAAGAAGAAACGGGGTATCTGTGCAGGAAGTGTGAAGCGGTAGCTCCACCGACCACCTCCTTTCTACCGTAGTAGTACT
The DNA here is from genome assembly GCA_000447165.1 of Hammondia hammondi. NCBI lineage: Eukaryota > Apicomplexa > Conoidasida > Eucoccidiorida > Sarcocystidae > Hammondia > Hammondia hammondi. The sequence goes on from AVCM01000008.1 coordinate 24,858, forward strand.
AACATTTTACCCTAAACGTACACTGAAGAATTCTGGTAAAATCCGGAGACATCGTGCAAAACTTTTAAAGACAGCAGCGTTCTCCACGACACGCATTCCGTGACAAGAGTGGGACACCGCCCGAGCTGCCGCGATTCTGTGCGCAAAAGAACGCTCAACGCTGACGGAAGCGTATCGTCGGGAACAGAATAAAAGCGGGGCTGATTTTCGCCACAAAACTCTAAGCAATCTCCCCTTTCAAGAATCATCGACATAAACAAACAACAACTTGGCAGAAGTGGCAAGACAAATTGTTCGCGGAACGGCGAAGTAACCGTGGACAACACTACGTGCCGATACTCACACGCGGCGGGTCCATGGAACGATGGGGTGGTCGTGCCTCATTCTCTTGCTGCTTTGCATTTTGCCGCGTGGGCCACCAGATGAATTTTTGGAGATTAACATCAACCCCGCAGAACAAATTCTCGGAGTTAAAGAAACGTTCTAAGGTAGTTGGCCCCGTAGTACCAAAGCCTTCAAGCGTACGTGTTACGTCATTGCATCACCGTCCGCACTGCGCTTTGCCTGCGAGACCCAACTCTTGCGAGCCCTCAGGACTGAATCAGTGAAGAAGCTGTGCAGTTTGGAGCCTGCGAAGTTGCCCATAGAGGAGGGGAACGGCGTTTGCTTACAATGGTTAAGGTTGAATGCTTATGGAATTTAGAACCCGACTGTAAAAAAGTTCATAAAAATATCCCCTAAGAGAAAGAGGCAAGTCGGGCTTGGATCAAGGTTTACGAGGAGAGAGTTCTGTCCCAGAGTGGAAGCACTGACAGCCCGACAGCAGCGGTTATGCTTTATATGGTTCAAGGACTGGGGAGTGAGGGATGGAGCGAAGGTGGTACGATGCCGAAGGAATATGAAATCTTTTTACCCGGGTGACTTCTGGCATAAAGGAAAGCATGCCAACGAGGCACGCTCACTCACCTCTACATCACATGCCATCAAAAGGAAATGCGTAATCAGGCGCAGTGTGCTGTCCAAGCGTGAAGAAGCTGATGAGCCAACGGCGACTCGTCTCATGGCCAAGATCAATTATTGGTACCACAGTACAAGTCGCCACGCGCACAGGCTCACAGACAGTTCAGGACACTGCTTTCAATTTGGCGTGCTTTTTGTCGTAGGCCGTCGCATCCGTTTGCTGTAGTACTGACCGTGCCATGGGCTCTGGATGGGTGTCGAAGCAACCACTGTTATTGTTAGCTCCCACTTCTTGTATCGTCATGCTCAGCCGCTCGAATCCTAGGTGTCTTATTTTGTCTAAGCGAACCCGTACGAACGGATCACAAGCCAACTGCCTCCTTTCATTCATCAGCTGTAAGCGCTGTTTTTTCCGTTGGGAAAACGAGCTACTATTCCACTTCACGTTGAAGTTGGCCAGTGTCTACCTGCTGAACACGAGTGTGGTGAAACGCCATGGTGCTTACGAATCCAGCACCTGGTGAGCAACGGACGTAAGATGATCGGGCACTGTCATCTGCTCTGTTGTACAAGCGAGAGAACCAAGGATGATGACGATTCACCATCAATGGTCTCACGAAAGGGATGCATGGCGGGATTCCGAAAAACCTCCCGACAGAAAGAAAGCAAGACTGCCACTACGTATATTTGCATGTGTACGTAGCGCCTGAGCTCCCGTTTTGCAAATATTCATTGTCTCGCAAACGTCTAAGGAAAAATTCCCCAGGTCGACCATACCGTTTTTTCTTCGGTGCTCGGTACCACAGTGAGAATAACCACGTCGTGTAAGCTTACGAGACAATGATGCTTTGCCACTGGTTCGAAAATAGTGGATTCCTCGGAACCAGCAATATGATCAACGTAGTAGTTTATTCACATCCGAATGTAAACACAAAGGGAAAGCTAAGTCTCCGCTTGCAGAGCCGACACACTGGTGCCTGTCAGGAGTTTAGTAGTTCGTGAGAGTCAAAGTCCTACGATGATGCTCGTGTTCTTCGCCGGAACACCTGACCGCTTTTGTTTTCACTTTTTTCACTGCAGTTTGAGAGTTTATATGGTCGATTCGTGCAGTCCGTTGAGCACATTTTCTCTTCTGGCAGCCCTTAGCTGGTATGAGGTGCGGTGTGGCGGCTCGCAAGTCTGGCCGCAGCCCACCCCTCAATGCAGCTGTTCAACCCGTGACAGCAGAACGATCTTAATCAAGAAGCTGTGCCTCGGCGATACCCGCCGGAAGCTACACTTTTTGGCTCCCCCTCTCGGGTGTCGTGGCGTAGTGCTGGTCGTGTGTTAATTAAGGTTCATTTTCAGATATAGTTACACTGAAAGTTTGCACAGTTGGGAAGTGACACATGTATCTCGAAGAGAAGTGTCGCCGGATAGATCAGCTTATTATTAGAGCCTCGAACCAATTTCTGTTTCTCAACCTGTGTCGTAACCGTTTATCCTGACAAGGTCACCTTGGCTCTCTTTCATTCTCGTAGATGCTGCTTTGAAAAACTAGCACATGCCCGTCCGAACAGTTTCTTCCAAGCGGGAGCAAGCGAAGAAATACAACACTGCTTTTTGCATACAGGTTTATTCTTCGGAGTTCACAATGAATAGGAGTGGCGTCCAATTTGTGATTTGAGTTGAGACGTGTGACATGCCATGCGGAGTCACGTGGCGTTACTCGATAGGTGGTTCAGGTGAGACGTTCAGAGATTGAGACTTTTCTACATTGCATTGTCTGCATAGCCTTTCGTGTGTATTCGTGTGCTTGTACGGGTGTAATAGGTATACAGTCTATTCAAGAGAACTGAACTCGAGATCATTTTTGCCCGTATAAAGCGTCGCGCATCCAGAACGTTTGCGTTCCCCGTCACCCTGTGGCGGATCATCTGTCTCCATGATGTCCAGTGTTTCAAGCGTAATACTCACCCTGTCAAAAGATTGACAGGCGAGACTGCATCAAGCTGATTTTCCTCTGTGCTTTTCGGGGGCTGGAACGTCTGTGATGAGATGGGGTGGGGGGGGGCATGATGTCCGGTGTTTCAAGCGTAATGCTCACCCTGTCCAAAGATTGACAGGCGAGACTACATCACAGGTGATTTTCATCTTCTGTGCTCTTCGGGGGCTGGAACGTCTGTGATGAGATGAGGTGATGCACATCCCCACATCTTGGTGGCGGGAGGAGAGACGGCGGTATCTGAGGTCTTTCTGAAGTTTATCTTTCGTGAGTGAGGATGAAAAGAAGCAATTGTTCAGCTGGCGGCATATTCTGCATCAGTTTTCAATCTGCGCCGTTACCCGAACCATAGGACGATTTCGCGCGACAGTGTAGGATTCCTCTTGTTGTCCGGCTGTCTCGGCGTATACCGGACGCCTCAGTGCCTTGTTCCTTTGCAGGAAAAAAACCACTCCCCGAGGAGTACAGCCACCGTAGAACAATAAGAGGATTTTCGGGAATCGCACCCGGTTCTTGAACGGCCTGGACAAACATTGGGTAAGCCGGCAGGATTTTCACTCTCCACTTTTTTCTTGGTTTTGTAACGGCTGCACTACAAGTTTCGGTTCTCTGCCCCTATGCTGTTCTCCGACAATGAGACCGCTTGAAGAGCATGCTTCAAACGCGTGCAGCTGAGAGGACGTCCGTGTTTTCGTCGTGGCTTCCTTTGAGGGTTTCCCTATATTTGCTGCAGAAGTTTCAGGCACAGTCACTTCGAGTAACCTCCGTGGCGGACAATCTAGGGTACGTGTCGGGTCCTCGTGGAGGCTGCAGGAAAGTCTGCCATCGTTTGTTGTTGCAATTTTCTATCTTCTCTCAGGCTGGTATGACTGGTATCACCTCGAGAAGGTGCTCCCGCAAACACGGACTCGAAAGAATGTTGCTGGAATTATAGTGAGGGTCGTCAACGCACTTTAAAGCAACAAGGACTGCAACATATTATCGAAGCCGGTTATCCTCGCGTGAAAAACAGAATTGGACGAAGGAAGGAACCAAACTCGCCTCAGCGGAGCTGTTTGTCGGGCGTGTGGGGAAGCACATGAAGAACTACTGTATCATTTCCCATGTCGGCGGTTCAAGGCTCGTTCACTCAGAATCCTGTGCTAATAGGTTGCGGCCATGCCACCGCTTAAGATAAACTTTTCCGAAAAGAAGACGTTTGTTGAGACTTTTTCATTGAGAGCTTACTTTCTGATCGAAATACACAGTCTCGGAACTACAGCGGTTTGGCGGGATCTTTTCTGTGTCCCTGAAAGGCGCCAAGGCAAAGAGCATAAAATGTCAACCGACGACCATATTTCCCAAGAAATCAGAATGAAGACCATGTCACATATATGCGTTGGTGCTGGAGCATCAGTTGGAAACAACAGTGGAGTTGCTATTGGTGAAGAAGAACAGCAGTATAGCTTTCGCGTGTTATCTATTCCAGCCCTTGCAACGGAAAATGCAGGAGATGGATCCGTGAATGGATATATGCGGAATCCCAACTGGCCTTCTTCGGTCGACATGGCTGCCTCTTATTCTGCGTGTGCATCAAAACCTTCCAGCACATCAGACGCCGAACTAACAGTTCCTGCCGTCACACCACGGCAGCTGCTATTATCTGAAAGTTTCCAACTTCCGGCCGGTCCACCGGAAAGACTGCGGAGACTTGATCCCACCGACCTGTTTTGGCAGGCGTACCACAATATTGGGAATCTCATGATATGCAATTGCATCACTGTTCTGACGACTCATCCTATTGTTCTTGACCATCTACGGACAGCTGCCGAGATGCTGTTGTGCCGGCATCAGGCGTTGCGGTGCTCAATCAACGAGAGTGATTCCGCCGAAGAACAACACATGCAGGGTGCCAGCAAAGGGTGCGCTACTCAAGATAAAGGTGATAAGAGCTTCGCAAGCCGGCTGCGAATGCTATTCATCAAGGGAGCTGATAGTCTCTGCTGCTCGTGCAGAAGAAGAAGAAAAGTCCACGTGTGGAAGGATACTCGCTCTTCAGCCCGCTTGGATGTCGCCATGGCACGATGGGACTGCTCTGACGGGGGAAGTGAGGGGGAACGTTTTGGGGCGCTGCAAGACGACGAGTGGGTTAAGGCAATGGCACTCGAACAGAAAATTAGTTTCGACACTAAGGGAGGTGAGAACAGTTATGTTAAACAATATAAAATCAAAATTCAGTCTGTCGGATTGAGTACGGTTGACAGTCACCGAACGAGTGATACCTCCTCGTTCTTCACAAGAGCGGACGCTAGGGAGAGCTAAAGTGTACTGTTATGGCAACTTCGCAGTCATGTTGATTAATACGAGGAAGTCATAGTTAGTATGACACAGACGGCTGACTTATATATGGACGCTGAACGTACCACCCGCCCAAAAGCGTGTTCCATCACTAGTTCCAGAGCAAGGAGTTAGTTGATTTTATGGAAGTGTCACGTCAAAGGGAAGTAATTTTTGAAAGATCAGACACTCATGCATTAGTGAACCTTACGACAATTCTTTAAGCCATTTGTATCTTGCTGTCTTCACTCCGAATGTGTCCAAGATTTAAGTTTCTAACTGAGGCGAAACCCGAGTTTATCGTAAAAGAGGTTGGCAAAAGTCTCACAGAGCAGCATTGGCTCCACGCACGGTCGGCCACACTCGCCCTTGCAAATAATTGCCATCAAATGACTATAGTATTCTACAGCAGCAGATGGCATCGCGAGCGTTAGATACTCCGTGAAGAGCCCGCAGCCATCGAAAACTGCCTCTTTTTACTTCCATTAGCAACGTTCGATGCATGCCAGCTCCTGTACGTATGAACTGCCGTTGCAGACCGATTGATTTGTCGCTGTACCTCACCAGGACCCCTCTGGCGCTTGCGGTTGTTTCAGTCTCGACATGTGGACGAGGATCAAAGGAACGGTTTTGGTGAATTATTTTCAACTGCTCGGGCAGCACAACAGCCACTGGAGTGTCAAGCAGGTACAGGGTTGAGGCGACAAGGCTCTGCTGCTCCATTAACAAATTCACAGTTCAATTACCGCACCAAGATCCTCGGCATTTTCCACCACTCCGTTATGGATGGCCTAAGTAGACAGAATTTTTGGAACGAACTTTCGTGCTGCCTCCTTCTCTTGCAAAACATCGAGCGATATAATTCTTATATGCATGATCTCTTCCGGGCCGCAGCAGGGCTTCCGTCCTCACCTCATTTGCCTGTCGGGCTGCATGGACTGGGAAGCCGGTCGTCAACTTCCCTGTTAAGCGAAAATGACACGCGGACCTTAACCGTGGTTTCAGCGACGCTATGTGGGGAAGGAACAGGGCCAGCGCCGTCGCCGTGTCCGACTGCACCTGGGCAGTTACCCGGCGTTACCTTTGATCGCTCAACGCAATGCCGTGAAGAAACGTGTCATGAGACCAGGCACCCACAAAAAGCACGAAGCTCCGGAAAAGTACCCCTTCCGTGTACACGACTGCCAGATGCACTTTCATCATCTACTCTACTGCCGATACCTCTACAGATGCTCAAGATTGTCCTCATAGCGCCTCGGTTGCTCGCGTGGGGATATCTATGGGAACGGCGACTTCTACGGAGAATACGGAACCCTTTACCCGTTTATTATCCTCCAGATCACTTTGGAACAGAAGCCATCCTCTGTAGGGCAGATCGGATGCCTGACTCAGGCGCTAAAGTTGTTAGCCATAAGCCGAAAACAACCGCAGCACCTGGGGACGCGCCCAGAACATATCAGCCTTTCACGTCGGTCATTCCGATTCTTGTAAATAGGGACATGACGACAAAGTTGGTGCAGATATGTAAAAGGAAGAAGGCAGGTCTTCACGGTCTCATTATTAGTGCGGCATCCGTTGCCATCTCAGAGTTGATGTGGAATAGAAAAACAGTTTTGAAGGAGATTGACAGTATGCTCTTAAACAAGCAAAGCGTGAGGAAGGCGACAGAGACATCGTCACAAACACATCACAACGGCGATGACTGGCTTCCCTTCCATCCTTTCGAGAGTGCTGGCAGAGTGACAGCGGCATTCGGGCCTCCTGGCGCCACTAAACAGGGAAGAAATTGCGGTTTTGGTTCGAACTTGATTTCAGAGAACTCTGAAGTGACAGAGTCCCCCAACCTCTCCGGCAAAATCGAAGAAAACCGTACAGCTTGCGCTACAGCAACGGTTTTGTCACCGACAGGACACCGACCAGTTCAAGGTCCTACACAAAACATTCGATTTCCGGACAATGCGGTACGGGGGCGGCTCTCACCTGAGAATCAGCTTGCGTCCATATTGAAGCCCTCGTCGTCGATTCGTGGTGAAAACGAATACACAGTCGATTCCCGTGGCGTATCCGTTCACAACTGCCAACCACAGAACACTCAAACGGATGGGAAACACGTTGACAGAGACCCTACCTTTGCACAATCCGCTGCTGCACACCGACCCTCACGCTGTAGAAGAGGATCGGGGAAACAGGAGACTGCTTCATGCGCTAATGTTAGAGGAAAAAGAATGTGGGGAACCTGGTCAGCAGCTGGGGCAGCGTGTAAACGGGCACGATACGCTTTCGAGCAGCTTCAAGCGATGATGCGGAGGCCAACATGCGAACTCAACCCAGATCGTTTAGGAGCGTCACATGTTGAAAACCACACCGGACCTGTGTATTTGTATTCTCTCCAAGCCGTTAGTGGAAGACGCTGGTTCAAGCATACCAAGAGAGATGAGTTTGAACCAACAGAATTCGAGGACCAAATGCTATTTCAGAGTTTCCTTCTAGAACAGGCGCAAGCTTTGCTCACGCAGCTCGCGCCAGGTGATCCATTTGGAATAGGACATTTTGAGGAGATGGACACCCGCTCGTGTAACTTCAAAGGGGACACCCCTCTGCTTTTCTGGGGACACTGCGAGGAGAACCAAAACACACAAGCAAGCAGCCGGCGAGTGACACTGCCTAATTTTCAGCTGTCCCTCTCTCCGTCCGCAAAACCCGGGACCGGATGTGGCGTTTCGCTGTCTCCGAGACGAGAAAAGCAAGAGTGTAACGCCGAAGATGACTGCTGTGGGATTACGGCGTGTACGGCATTGCCGTCTCCACAGATGTGCCAAGCCGTCATGATGGATACAACCAACAGTATGAGGAAACTCCCGCAAGACTGCGGTCAATCTCCTCTGGTAGGTCATGTTGGAGCGCAACCACCGTTCGCCACATCAGTGGCGGATATGCTCCCAGAACAGAGGGTGGGCTTCTCTTCCACCACAGAAACTGAGAGTTGTTTTGATACCGTCAGAAATAGCTCTGATGAAACACGACTTCCCAGCGACAGTGAAGCGACAGTGTCGCGAATGCCGACTGGCCAGGAAGACAATGTGAGGGAGCGAAGTGAAACCGAATTTTGTCAGCCGTCTTGCTGCAAAGAGATAATCGAAACTCCCACCGTAGCATCTACAGCAGCGCAGGAGATCGTGAGGCCCGAGACTGATATTCTCGGTCAGGAAAACTCACCTGCTTCAGGACAGGCCAGTAAAAACCTCCAAAAAGGGACCAACATATTGGACAAGCAAGGGTCGGGCTTCCAAAACGCTACAGACGTTACACGGTTTGGGATACCCGCGAGTTTCAGTTTTTGCTCCCGTTGGACAGACCCTGTTCATGACCATAACGGCCCAACAAAAAGCAAACATTCGTCAACATCAATCGGGTCTTCACCATTGTCCAGAAATACCTGTAATGCAAGCGAAAATGGCGGTGGTGCGATCCGTGAGCCCCCCGAAAGCAAGGGGAAAATGCCGTCCATCCGGAACAGTCTTGCCTTATCACTGGTGAAGATCCGGAGTTGGATTGCCAGAAAAAGCCGCGGCGAGAAGCGCGTGGTACCTCCGCAGCCCGAAGAAAGAAGCAGACCCCCAAAGGTTTCCCTTGAGGGGCCTGGCACTCAGGCTGGCGACAGTCAGGCGTCTACTACTAATAACAAAGAAACATCGAATGTTCAAGTGACCTCGCGAGCAGCCATGGGTTCGTACGCTTTAGTTATTCCCATAAGAATTAGAGTGCCTCCGAAAGCTGCTGATCTGAAGGAGGAGCTGTGGGAACTTGCTATCAAGTCGGCGAAAGACGTCCACGCTATTGTGAACGCCCAGCGTCCATTCCAACCCTCTTACGCGCTCGTTCCATGGCATTCTATTACCGTGTACGTTGGCAGCATTATAGACAGGCTGCCTCTCCTGAGGAAACTGGGCGGAATGAAGCCTACTTACCGTCCATCAGCCTTCCTTATCAGTAATGGAGGTAAATGGGATGTGACTTCCGTCGACACGTTCATGCACCAACTTCTTCTGGAACTGGCGCATATGGCCAAACGACAGAGATCAATGGCAGTTTATCGACTGTTACGTCACCATCAACTAATGGAAGAACGTACTCGACTAACGGACCGGAAAAAACACGGAATGCCAGCGGAGCTGGGGGACTTTGTGGTTCGTAACCCCATTTTCCCGGTAGCAAGCACCTCCGGCAGTCCAAACCGTCACTTACATAGTCTAATGCTCGCCAACAGAATCTCCACCAGCCCGAGTGGGACTCGACCACCTTCGTTTACGGGAGAAAACATGCCACGAGCAGTAAGCACGTCGACTCACATAAAACGGTCGATTCGGATCGAAGAGGTAGGGGGTACGAATCCTTCTTGTTCTCGACTTCTACACCTGAAGAAACTTCCGCGAACACCCACTTCCGCGCGCTATAGCGCCCCCACTAAGAAAACAACAACCACTAGCGCGACGATGGCAAAAACAGTCCCTAAGTTTCATCCTTTCTCTCTTAAGATAGAGTCAAGCTGGTCCGTCGTCGCTCAGCACAATGTAGGTCTCAATTACTTCGCCCACAACATCGTGACAGTGGACGGCTGCCTGAACTGGACCCTGCAATACCATACAAATATGGTCAGCCACGAACTAGCCATGTGCTATGCGAACCGAATTGTCGAAATTCTGGAGAGAGTATGTAGGATTGAAGAACTCAAAGATAACAATGACTTGGAAGCGAATGAACCTTACCAGCACATGAATAATTTGTCGACAACGATGCTCCCCGCGCCGCGCTCCTTCAGCCATGACGCTGAACATCCGGCGACGTTTCACGGCTGTCAGAAGGAGGTAGAGGGGATAATGAGGCGGCGGCTTACAGAGGTCAGTAAAAATTCGAACTTGCATGGCGCCAAGTAGCCATAACGGTTATACAGACTGCTTTGTGTTTGACCAACCTGCAGCTGGAAATGGCAGCAACTCGTTCCGGTATGTCGGTGACATACCATTGCCCACGTGAGATTCTGGAGAATAGGTGACCCATATAAAATTGTGTAGATCCACTTCTATTGCAGAAGAGAGTACTCGATCAATGCCGAATCCACATGGAAATGCACTGCAAGGAGCCGGCGTGGTGTGATTGAATGGTTGGTGAACGACACGTGATTCAGTCGAGCTTTTGACAGTTTGCATGTCATAAGGACTTTCAATGGACGTAACTTCTATGCCTCGCTCTACAATCTGCGTTTTTTAGCGTCACTGATGAAGTACTTTTGAGTTACCCAACAAAGTTTTTGCCGTGCACCGACTTCGATGAAGTAGATAATTCATCGATGAAAGAAACATGCTTGTGAAGTCAGTCACGGTGTACCGATGTCATGCCGGGTGTATCGCTGGCCTGGCACATGCTGCTCTTCCCTCTACGTATTTCTTTCCTGAATAAGCCAGGTCACTGCACGCAAACGCCACGTGGTGCTGCTGGGAGAGGCCCAGCTTATATCGTATACCTGTAAATAGTAATACGTGCCTCCGAGCATCCTAGACGTTCACCTCAGAATGCGCATGCTGTGGATCTTTGGAGCAGACGCTTGTTATGGAGGCTGAGTTTCACGACAAGTTGTGGCTATTCTGAGAGCTAAAAGTCGTTTTTTCTTACAAGCAAGTCACATTTCTTTGTCCACATAGACTGTATCAAGTCCTATTAAGCCTGCTCGAGTGCGCAGGTTCCCACCAAAGTTGATCCTCTGGATTAGATTTGAGAGGATTTTCGGTAGTCTATAGTCATGTCACATGTGGAGAAGCACGAATGCCCGAGTGCAAATTTTCAAATCAATTCATAATTCACTCCTTTCGCTGCTGATTGTTTCCCTGTCCTTCCACCTGGGCGCCTCGGAAAAAATAATAATGCTGTTTCCGAACAGTGGCCAGCCTGGCTGTGGCTGCCGCATTATTCCTCCGCGTTTCCCTGTAAACGCTTGAGATTATCCAGAAGCGAGAATGCAGAACATATAATGTACTGTCGTATGCCAAGCAAAAACTAGGCAACTTTTGAAAGCCCTCAATGAACACCCAATCGTTCCAATAAGATGGGGGTATGCGGGCTCTGCTACCCCTCCAGAGAGACAAGGTGTCACATGCTGTCGGAACATGAACGAAGAAACGCAAGCTTGTTGTAGCCATACTCTTTATAAGCCTCGAAGTTCTCCTGGGTTTCACGGGCTCGAAGTTCCATTGTGCTCTGTGCAGACATAACAAAGCGCAGAGCTGCTCTGGCAAGTTTTCACAGAGCCGAGAAACAAGAGAGCCTGTGGAGATGACAAAGAAACGAGAGCTTTCGTACATTGATTGGCATTTCGGATGTCCTCTCTGTAGCGACAACAGCTCATATGGCTTTCCCCCCATTTGTAGCTGTGACTTATGAGGCCACTCGGACTTCACAGAACACTTGCAGTCCCTCTGTTCAGGACCTGCTTTTTAAATAGAAGCGGGTAAGGAAGGCGTCTTACCAGAAGGTGAGCTCTTGCTTGAATCTTCTTTTCACGGTTCTTTGCCAACTGAAGTAATCGGTATTGTGAGCCTCGCTTTCTCTGCGGATAACACACGCGTTGTAAGAGTCTGTCATTATTCTGGAGTTCCAGTCAACACGAAGTTGCACGCCTCGTCAAAAAACGCTACGTGAGTGCCATGAGACGACTCCAGAGAGAGACTGTTCGGTTGCCCACCCGCTCTTCGTCTGTCTCGCGTCGTTCACGCGTGATTTCAGCTTCAAAACCAGCTCGCCTGGCACGCCACTGTACATAACAGAACAAGCATCAAAAGGGAATTGCACTGAGAGATACTGATCCACTGCGTGCTAGCTAGGCCCCCTCGATCAAGCTGATTGGAAGCACACATTTGGTTGTTGCCTCCAACGGCTTCGTATATTGTATTTCCAGCAAAATGCAGTGATCTCCTTGCGCTTGATTGCGCATGTGCAACTGCACGGCTGAAGTTTTGTTCTGCGGAGAGACCATAGAGCTTACTTGTTCGATGTCATGGACGACAGCCTGTCGCTCTGCAGCGAGGACATGGAGAAGACAGCATGCTACTTCCGTGGAGAACAGATAATGAGTCTACATCCAGCGTGACGATGGAGCTAGAATATGGGTCTGTGGTTTACTAGTTGAAGAATTACCATGAGGATCCTAACAGCGAGACAAGATGCACGGGAGTCTTGCTGTTATACCCGCTCAAGTGGCCAAGTCTTTCTCTGTTGCTTGCCGGAAAGTACCTCTTTCAAATTCCTCGTTCTCTTGCTCGATTTTTGAGGCCTGGTGACACAAAGACGCTTGCAACCGCGTAGCCCGCCTTTTTTCAAGTCTCAATTTCTGTAAGAAACACGCAGATGTTGCCTCTGAGTAGCGTGTAACCGATTTTGCAGCTCTGACGCTTGTAGACCTAAATCGGGGGTGAGTGACACGCTCCTACCTTGTGCCCTGTGCTTACTTGGATGCTTGCTTGAAGGTCTGCAATTCTCTGCAGAAGCGTCCCGCACTCATCGCGCTTGAGCGATAGCCCCTTGAAATTGTTGCCACTGTGCCATCGGAGCTGTTTGTTCAGGCACGGAGAAAAGTTCGGGAGTTGTCACGAAATGAGAAGGCACATTCTCGACCCCCTTCCATGCTGTCCCCGGTCCCCACCGTCACTGTGTAAAAAACGCTAGGCATATCAATACGCAATTAGTAGTGAACTTTAATATACCCGCCTACAGTATGGCTACACGAGGCATCTATTTTCTACAGCATAACTCAACTTCTCCGTATTTGACCTACGATATCTCTCTCCTGTTGGAGAAGGTTGGCCCTTTGCCGAAGATACAGGAACTCCACCTGAACGCGTTTGGCCTTGTCTCCCGGTTTTTGCGATTCCTTCACGCTTCCGTGTACCGACTGAAGCCCTTTCTCGACCGGGTAGGTGTCTCGCTGTTTGGTGGCACCCGGACCCGGCACCGAGGACGATATACTACTGCCTGAGCTTTTCATTGAGGTGTGCTGCGTCAGAATTGTCCGTATAGAGATGCAAATGGAGTACTTGTCTGTATGACGATAGCAAATCGACGAAGGAAAACTGCCGTCCTCTCGGCTAGAACTACCAGCCGGCCACCTTTACTGAGACGGTCAACGTTGAGTCATTCGGAAGTCTACACGAGCGGCATTCTCTTGTGGTAGCAAACGCTATGTAGTCCTGCTGGTATTCGCCACGAAAATACACTAATAGAACACCTTACAGGAAAAATTGATGCGTTGTTGCACGAATCATATACAAGACCTTATGCCATCAGCTGCCCAGCGAGGTGGTGCAAGCCACGCTGCGTCAAGACACAAGAAATCCTAGCGGCGATTTAATGTGTCGGTCTCCTACAACGTTGCAATGTCATGTAATTCCGCGTTGTTCAAGACCACACACAAATCTCAAGCAGGAGAACGTGGTGCTATGTCCAGCAACTGCTCCTTCATTTCGTATTCGCCGGTGACAGCTGGCATCGATGCTCCTGGAAACAGACAAGCAGTCAGTCGGTCCTTTGCCTGCCAACGTTCACCACGAATGACTTCGTGGATCGCTTCTGGGGAAAATGGCAGAAAATCGCAGCTCTTGTTCTCATCGAGACCATCACAGTGAAAGCCGCCACAAATGTTGTCACGAAATGTCACGTTTTTGAAGGAACTTTTGAAATGGCTGGGCGCGTCGGAATCATCGAAATTGTCTACCGACTCGAGTGACTCATCGTGACCACCTTGCCGCAGTCGTTGCAGAAGCAGTACCGATTGTGCACTGTGCCATTAGATATTCAAGCGATGGGATAACTATCTATCAGGGAGTTCAATTTTAGAAAACTCCAACTTGTGCTTTTCTACTCTGTTCAAATGGTGGAGGAGTAGAACTCGGCTTCTCTACTGTCCTGTGGACTGTGGTTAGCTGGTCCGCGCATATGGGTTCTCACTCGTCTTGCGCTTTAGGTCCGCAGATCCTTGCTCTGGCAGCAAGTTTGGCAATGTGAAATCTCCACCAAAGAGTAGACGCTGTCGAGCAAAAAGAGCAGATCCAAAGGACTGCAACATACGGCGAAATATTCGCCACTTTCTCTCTCAGACCCGGCTGCAAATCTGAAGCATTCGCAACGTCCTGTCGGTGAAAGTGACAAAAAGAACACACGCAACAGCTGCTCTCTTTTGTAAAGGTCTCTGAGTGGTAGGGTGCCATGAATCACAGGATGACATACAGGGATGTCACTCTGGCTCTCTGTAGAGCGTCACGGAGGCACCGCTTGCGCCAGCACGGAAGTCGCCTTTACGGGCGCTGTCTTTCGCTTCGGCACCAGGGCGTCTGAAACCCCGTTCGTCTCACTTCTAAAGGCCGACAACGTATTTGAAAGTACAATCACAGTGTAGTGTTTACGCCATAACTGCAGGGGTGGCAACACCTATCCGGGAACTCTAGCACTAACACCGTGGGGATGCATTCAATGTTGCGTCGTGAGATGAGGACGCTTGCCTCGAACGTAACGATGAGCCAGAAGACTAAATCCTTCTTCAAGGATTGGACGCAGCTCAGTCAGATAAAACCCCCCTTCGACGACCAATGAGTATCGGCACACTGGACCGTGAATTAGCTTTTTGCATGTCTAGTTATGTCTGTACACCTATGATCTGAATTGATGTTCAAATACTGAAAGGCCCAGGCGCTTAACGTTACGAAAAAAAGTTCTGATCCTGAACTCGTCAGCTCCACATGTAACTACATACAGATGTGGCTTGCTCCTGGAGCAACTCTCATTACCCACTTCCCGCTCATGACGTTTATTTTTCACCTCCGCTGGATTGGTAGTGGAGCGATTTCGAGACAGCACACGACTAAGACACTGACGCTGCTTTGTTATGAGTTAGGAGTTTGTCTCCCCCAAGTGATCCTTACAAAAAACAAAACTGTTTTCATGTGTTTCTTGACTGCAGCGGGATCAGGCAAGCCAGCACGCCATCAAATTATTTGCTGATGCCATGGGGCCCATTGAGTATACTTCTGTAGGATTTCATGCATGCAGACACTACAGTGTACAGCACGCACAGTGATATTGCAGGCTGCTTCAGCAGTGGCTTTTTTCTGTTTTTCTGGTCCATCGCAACTCAATGGTAGAGACGCTATCGACAGGGTCAGAGCGCGGTTTGAGACGAACCGTGAGCAGGCTTCAGAATGACGCAGTTAACGACAAAACAACTAAATTCTACAACTCTGCGGTCAGAATCTTTATAGAAGTCGATGACGAGGAGTGACTTGGGCTCCCATTCATCGATGTAAACAGGAGTTACCAGGCACGGTGGTCTGTTGGGTACCACCCCGTCCGATGACAAAATGGCTGGAGCTGTTCAATAAACTTCTTCCAGGGTATTCTATTGATCAGACACAAGTTGAACCAGCGTGTCTTTTGTCACTTATATCTTAAAATTGCCCTAGGAATTAATATAGCCCACCAATAGTAGGAGGATAAATTCTGCAAACAAGTCAGTATACTTGACGACCCTTCAGTTGCGTCCGTGAATTTCTAACACCGACAAACACCAAACGCAACGCACACCATCCCCAGCAGATTTTTGTGTGCCTAGACAGCAACAACCCCTCGTGTTCGGTTATTTTGCTTCAGCGTTCATTACAGGAGCTCCGTAACTGGAAATTCTATGACGCATTCGATCTAAAGGTTGGGATTCACGAGAATCTGGTGGAACCAACACACACGAGAGCATTCTCCTTTTTTCAGCTGTCCGCCCCGTGCATATCCTAGTGATCAACAAGAGAGACTGCAAATGGATACAGCTAAAGTATAGCTGTTTCAGTGATTTGACAAACGACTCCCAGTTGCCTGGTGTTTGACCCGTGTAACAACCACCGATTCGCGCAAAGAAACAACTGCAGCCGTGCGCTCGCCAGACCCCCCTATCGTCGATCGCCCCATGAAAGGTCTGACGAAGAATGAAACTATTATGGACGCGTGTCTGTATTGGCTGCCGTTGAGTGACTGTTCCATGGCCCGGGCGAATCCCTATAAAGTAGCATTGCGATATTCTCGCGCAGAAAGGAGCTGTCTCGCCCGAGTGGGAGGGTGCCCGTCGATGGCAGTGTGGATCTACGACATACCACCCTACTCAAGCTTAAAAAGCTATGCATGCTTAAACGGGCTTGTTTAGGTGGCGGCTGACTCATCCAAGTTGCCCGTTTTCTGGACGGAGTTTTCTTGGGGAAATCAAAAAAATGTGCATGAAGAGGTTCCTCTCGATAAATTCGGGGTGGAAAATATTTTCTCTGCAAGTTGGAAGTGGGTGGCGGTGGCTTTGCTGGTTTTGGTCGGTGACAGCGAAGGTGTCACTGTGTCTGCTAGGTTTTCCCCTCCACGGGTTCTCTTCTTGAAGGTGCCCTTTTCACCGAACCTGAAAAACGAAATTTTTCTGTTGTAGAGTTTTAAATCCCATGCCGTCAGAATGCAGCTTACTGTTGTCGTACCTGCGAGTCCCGTTTGGAGCAAGGCGTGGATCGAATCTTTTTGTCGTGTGATTGTTTCGGCCGGTGTTGTTTTCCAATCGGTGGAAGCGTAACGCTAATTGCATTCTGACCGCTTGAAATTCTCATGACCTTCTCAGACGTGCGAATTTGCTGGTCGTGCGATTTTTGTTCACCCTTCGGTCTTTGCTGCTCGTTTCTCGTGGAGAACGGAGCACCCCCGAGAGTCTGGAGTTGGACCTGTCTACGCCAGTTTCTGTCACTAACGGAGCGCGAAGGAGCTCCTCCAGCTCGATCTCAATTGGTGGCGGTACTAACGAATGACCTGTATCCATGAGTAGGACTTATTTCCCTCGAAAAGTCATTCTTTTTCCAGCGAATACCCAATACAGAGTTGCCGCTGAAACACTCTCTTTCCTATCGTCCTTCGCGCTAGTCTATCATTTCTCCACATCAGCTTTTCTCAGTTCCCTGTGATACTCGATTAATTTCTCGAGAAGTGTACCCCTTCTGTTTCGTTTCATCAATGGTATCGCTGTTCTAGATGATAGTTCCCCTCTGGTCAGGACCCTTTCACTACGACGCGACTGAGGATCATTTTCTGGCTCTTGTTCCGAAATCAACTCACTTTATCAACGCAAGTCCTCCATGCAACTAGACAGAGCTACACTTAAACTGCGAAACCTACTGATACAAGGCTTCGCTGGTAGCTCTGCTGTGGAGGCATTCTCCTGGAAACCCTTGCTCGGCTTCTTGCACGTTTCCCTTGATGTGCC